>PVJH01008226.1:39134-87039 GCA_004026705.1 Nesogale talazaci
TGAGGATGATACATGGAAATAAAAGTGAGGCATAGAGGCTGAGCCCCGGTGGCGTAGTGGCTGTGCGTGGGACTGCGGCCCACTGGGATGGAGGTTCAATTCCAGCAGTGGGGCTGGGCCTCCTACTCCCACCACTGGAGAGCAGTGATGCCAAAAAAAAAAAAAAGAATGCCAGGTAAAATGGTTATTGAAGTTGTTACTGGTCTTGAAAATGTCTATCATGAAGTGATTAATTTTGTTTCTATTGCCATGCACACTTTTATTAATTGTAGATTTTGCCTTTTTGTTTCTAAATTTAACATTCCAAATGTCAGTAATGATCAATATTTCTTAATTGCATCAGTGTCAGAGTGATGATGTTGGTAGAATTCTTTAATGGCTTCATCACTGATTTAATGGCTGGTGAAATTATTGAATACTTGTATTAATTGATCTTCCTTATATAGCTACACCTATTGCCCTTTCACAGAAAACATACCTAAAGGTAGACCTTGTTTTATTTAATAATAGATGCAATGCTATCCTTCTTGACTTTTCCTTTCAGGAATAGTAAACTAGCTAATTATCTCATCCAAAATGGTTAAACTGCTCACCATGTTGAGGTACAGAAGAAATAAAATCCTTCTATTTTATATTTCCATTATTTTAATTCAAAATATTTTCTTTTCCTGCCATTAAAATAATTTCTTTCTAAACCTTTGTCACCATCAAAGTAAGTCTAGGAATAATTTGGACCATGAATGCAGTAAAAAAAAAAATTAGTTCTGAGATTTATGTCACTCAAGGAACTGAAAGACTCTGCTTCCTAAGTAACACTTGTGAGAAATAAATATTCTGCTCAAGTTATCACATTTCTGTTTGGGGTCTGCAGCAGTGTTTAGAACTCCTAACGAAAAGAAAATAACTCTCCCATTCAACTCCAAAGAGACAGCCTTGCCTACTATTCTAAACAGTTACTCGTTTTGGCATTCAAATTTAGATGTGGTTTTGATTACTGGAGACCACCATGCATTTGCTACTCTGACTAGAATAGAATACTCCTGGTTTTGCTCTCCAGATCCAACTTTTTACTCTCTTCTTAAACTATTCTAATATATTTACCTTCTGAAAGAGACCCAGAAAAAGGAGTGAGTTCCTCTATTGCCATCATTCCAGAATTTACTTTATTACTGCACTGGAAATAATCTCTCATAATGTGAGAGTCCTGTTATCATAAGGCCCACAAATTATAACTCAAGATTGATACATGTGTGAATCCATGTTCCCTTATAGTTATATATTAAAAACCTTTATTTCCACTCTAACCAGAGTTTGATCTTTGAAAAATATTATTATATTTATTTAAGAGTGAGTTTAGGTTGGCTGAGCCCTGGTGGTGTAGTTGTGTACAGGACTGCAGCCCACAGGGTTGGCAGTTCAAATCCAGCAGCAGCTCTCTGGGAGCCAGACTGAGCTTCCTACTCCCACCAGGGCAGTGATGAAACACACAAAAATAAAAGTGACCTTAGGTTACATGTTGATTAAAACAATATTTTGCCTTCATTTTGATTTAAATCAAGGGGTCATGCTCAGAGACATTACAGTTTGGAAGTGTATTCTGGGACTTGCCACTGCAGTATACCCTCCATCAGTATAGGATCAAATACAATGGCAGTGGAAGTAAAGACTGGGATACCTGTAGCCAATTACAATATGACCACAGTTAAGGAGTCTTCCTGAAAAAACAAAGCCATACGAGTATAGAATTTTTTCTGATAATCCTCGTTGCACAAACACCTGATGTTTTATTCTGAATACACATACATACATGCATGCACACATACATATACATACATACATACATACAAACATACATATATCAGGGTATGTGTCACACACTGGAGGCATATGATTTTCAGTGAGATGTAGAAGTTTATACAGACCTATGTACTTTATTATGTTTATCATAATTCAGTAGGCTGATATCACAATAGAAATGAGACACCAAGTTTTCTATGATGTATTTCCTCCCAAAGACATGCGAGTTACACAATTTTTGCTGAACCAGTATAACTCTATTTTAGAAAGTCATATATAGAGAGAAAGGGAGGAAGTGAAAAACAGTTTTTCAAAAATTTAGAATCTCATTCATGAACTTAATTGAATGACATTTTTCAATGTTCTGAATATGCACACATGGGAAAGGATGACTAGACAACTTGTGAACTATTTCTATAGCTGCTGAGAGCAAAAACGCATGTCCTTGCCTTTCTAGGGCAAACTCCGTGTCATACAGCGCAATCTCACTATCATGGCTGATCATCTGTCCAGGAACAGCTATTAAATTCACAGACCAAATCTGAAAAACATTTGTAAGTATTTAACCATTCCTAAATAGCTTTCATAGCTAGCTAAATCATTTTCTCCAAATGGCAATTGTTTCCCTGTCCCAAGACATTAAAAGCTATTAAAAGCTAATGACCCAAGGCTTGTATTTCCTATAAAGGTGGAAACTTCTTGATGCTCTAGCTCTTTCATTAATAGTGTTTAACTGGCTATCCATTCGACAAAATAACACAATTGTTTATACTTATATGGCACAAATCAAATAAATTCAATAAAAACTCTAATATTATAAAGTTTCACTTATTGCCTTTTTGAAAAGTCAGTTACTTTAAAAATCAGAAAAAAAAGCCTTAAAATGCATTATTATAGATTGCCTTGTGTCTCACCCACTTGTGTGCTGAGCTGTTGGCCCTTGTACATGTGGAGGCAATCCTGTTTCAAAATAGGGTTTACTTAATTAATTAATCAAATTAGGACCAAGTATTAAGGTGGTTGCGGTCCAGAGAATTCCACCTCATGGTCTTTTATTTGTTTGCTTTTTAAAGTAGATTGCCAAGTCTTTTTTTCCCCTAAGGCACAATTTTTAAAATATGGTTCACTTCATATGCTTAAAATTCCATGCACCATAATTTTAAACATAGTGTGACAAGGAGGAAATGGATTGAATCAGTATCTTTAAAAATAAATCTATTTTTAATGAAGGTCCAACTCCAACTTACTGTCATCTAGTTTATACCAACTCGCAGTGAGCTAAAGTTCAGAGTAGGAAATGCCCCCTGAGATAGAGACTAGAAAGCCCCTCTTTCGCCTGTGGGGTGGCTGGTGGTTTGGAAATACTGACCTTGCCAATCACAGCCCAATGCAGAACCACTGGGCCACCAGGGCACCAGTTATTAATGAAAATCATATATATATATATATATATATATATATATATATATATCCGGGTAGTGATGTGTTCTCATGCAAATAATATGTATCAGGGATTTCCAAACTGCTATTAAAAGCTCTTTCCACAAGGTATTTTACATGCTCCTGTGTAAAATTTAATGTAATACACTTCAGAAAATACCTTAAGAAGACATTTACACACATATGCAAAATGTATATCTTGCACATTATTTGTGTAAAAATAGGAAACATTACATGTCTTCATATTTACAAGAAATAGTAGGAAAACATAAATGCTTACTTGAATTACCTTGGTTAGTAATATATTTGTAAATTCAGTATTTGAATTTTCATGAATAAAAATGTCAAACAGTCAAAATAGTCTGCCCTCTAAATATAACCATCTTCTGTGTTTTTCCTGGTTCCATAGTTTTGCTTTAGTG
Source organism: Nesogale talazaci (assembly GCA_004026705.1). Lineage (NCBI taxonomy): Eukaryota > Metazoa > Chordata > Mammalia > Afrosoricida > Tenrecidae > Nesogale > Nesogale talazaci. Next base: position 42,794 of record PVJH01008226.1, read on the forward strand.
CCTGTGGAGAAGAGGAAATATTAAAGCTGATATATAAATTGAATTATAAAGCAGGTACATGTGTAATTTTTCATATAGATGTGTATATAAATGTGTAAGATATTTTCCAAATTTCACAAGGCTGCTAAATTAGACAGATTACCATATATTTTTGATTTTGTAAAATATTTTTCTGTTTCTCTAATTGTCTTAATATTTGGAGGTAAAAGGCATAAATAGCATTATTTTTTTCTAAATTAAACTTTTTCAGTCACTTAGTGACATTTATTCAACATATACTTATTTACTTTTACCTAGCAGCACTTGCCATATTAAGGTTGAGTATATGTGGTTCTTTAAAATTAAGTGGTGCCAGGACCATTTTGATAATAAAGTAAGCTAATTTTAATATGAGAGTATTTAAAAATTTAAGGCAAACTAATACTTTAAGGCAGTGATGTAGAAAAATATTCTTTGCCCTACATATAAAATACAAATAAAAAGTTAAGAGGATTATATCCTAGTATTCAAGCAACTATAAATGAGAGTTTTCGTAAGAGAAAGTGTATGTTTTCTTAAGCTGGAATCAGTTTCCATGGTCAGGAAAACTGACTTTTGTTGGCTTTGGAAACTTAAACTTTAGAGGATATCTAAAAATGTCAGATTTCCTTCCAGCACCACATTTGTTGTAACTATGTGATAATTTAGAAGATATGCTATGGATTCCAAATGTGCTGCTTTTGGTTGAGGTAGGAAAAACATCCTAAAAACTGCCATTTTTCAACATATGGAAAACTTGGAGCAGGACCTGGTAAAATAATGCTACTTTAAACACGTTCAGAATTGAACTTTCCTAAGTCACATGTGGTAAAACTTGATATACCATAGAGTCATGTTAAATTCAGCTCCATGAAAAACAAATCACAAAGAGTTCAGTAGAAACCCCTGGGTGGCTTCATTGAATTGTGCTTCTACTAGAATTTCTGGTTACAAATGATAGATGTATGGGCACAGATTGAAACTGAGAGACTAATTAGTTTGAAATATCCTAGCAATCTCTCCATAGTTAAGCATTTTACAGGTCCATAATCAATGTATACAGTACTTGTAACTGATACTATTCTTCCAGTCTACCTAAATATAGCAGAGTGCCTGCATATGTGGCATAAACTAAAAATCTGAATTTGCTACTTATGCTATTCTGAAATCATTTTAAACATGTTTTTGTCAACAAAGTCAAATATGCAAAAAAAGATCATAATAAAAAGAAAGAAAAACTAAACAGATTATCATTTCTTAATTCTTAATTTTTCAGGCCTGCAAAAGTAAAATGATTTTAATATTATTAGGTTTTTAAAATGGTTTTTAAAATTAAATACATTTCTCTCATGTATTTAGTTCATCAAATCTATAACTATAGCTCTAAATAACTTGCTACAAACACAAACTAAATCAACTAATCCCATCCAAAGTAACATACATTATAGAAATAAATGGATCATTATGCTTTGCTAATTTTCTAATACAAGCATTAGTATAATCTATCATTTTCTAGAAATATTTGTATATACTTGTGTAGTATATAAACTTTATACAGAAATTCATTTGTAGTCACCTTCTAATTTCCAATTTTAGGTTGGTCGTTTTGGAACTATATGTATCCTACAAGAAGAAAAGAAACATTCCTATATGCTAGGGATATTTTTGAAATGTCTTGTTTTCAAATACTCAGTAGCTATTCATAGAATTTGACCACACATTATTCCGCAAGAAAATATCAATACATATTAAATTACATAAAGTTCAATTTTTCATAAGATAATAAAAATTGAATTTCAGAGGAAAATGTATTGAGATACTATGTAATCTTTTGGAAAAAAGGAGAGAGCACAAACATAATTGCAAAATATCTGTGCTGGGTCCCCTGTCAGGATTTCTGACTCATTAGTACTCTGTGCAAAAGGACACACTGCCTGAACTTGTGCCATCCTTACAAAGATTCTTACGTATGAGCCTATTGTTGCTGCCACTGTGGCAACCCATCTCCTCGGGGGCCTTCCTCTTTTCTGATGCCCTTTTACTTTTTTATAAAGCCTGATGTCCTTATCCAGGGAATGGTCTACACTGATAACATGTCCAAAATACAGGAGAAGTCTTGCCATCCTTGCTTCTAAGGACCAATCTGGTTTTATTTTTTCAAAAGCAGAATTGTTTGTTCTTTTGGCAGTGTGTGTGATAGACCAGATTGAGTAGAGAAATAAATCCAGGTACATATACATATATATATGTGTGTGTGTGTGTATAGTGTGTATGTATGTGTGTGTGTGTGTGTGTGTGTGTGTGTGTGTATATATATATATATATGGGAGAGCTTATATTGAGAGGTAATTGTGTATCAGGAAAATATCCCAGCTCAGTCCAGATCAAGTTGATAAGTCTCATACTTCTCATACGTCTAATACTAGACCATATTACCTGTTCAGACTCAAACAAGCACACGCAATGATGCAGAATGCCTGTGGATGCAAGGTCTTCTAGATCCAAAGGCAGTGGACTAATCCCCAGGGCTCTGGCTGCCATCACCTTGGCTCCAAGTGGCTCATCAACAGCAGAGAGTGGGGTGGGTGGTGGTGAACTTTCCTTATGAGAATGCCCTGCCCACAAGGAGGTACTATCAGCCTATGTCCTGATTGACAGGCTAGACTTCCATGAGCATTGATCTTGGATACTAGCATGACAAAATCCTCACCAACTTTAATATTTTCTCCATTCATCATGATGTTTCCTATTTGTCTAGTTGTGAGGAATTTTGATATCCTTTACATTGAGTTGTAATTCATAATGGAAATTATAATGCTTAGTCTTCATCAGCAAGTGATTGCATTCCACCTCCCTTTCAGCAAGTAAGGTGCATTGCTCATGCTGAGAGAGAGGAGACAAAGAGCATGCAGACAGGCAGACTGGAGAGTCCTCCCCAATACACACAGGATGTATTGTACGTGACAGGATGATTTCACTGGCCTAGAGCAATGTTATCTTAAATCAGCAGGAACTTGACTCAGGCTGATATTAAACTTCTAAGGCAGCAAGATCATGAATCTTTTGCTGACCTGTTGCCTCCTCACTTGACCAATCCCATGAAAAAACTCAGAATGGAAAAATCCTGACTAGGTTCATGATTGGACCTGAACACCGTGACCAGATCTGAGATTGGTCCATTCATAACCTGGAGACACAAATGAGCCACATCCTCCACATCTGATAAGAACCCCTAGAAGGAAAAATTTCATCAGCAACTCATTCAAGTCTCCACCCACTGCACATAGTGCCTTTCTTTCTAAATGGACTTTGCTTTTTACTTGCTGTTTGTGGTCTGTGAATCTACACTTGGGGTAGCAAGACCAATGATAGCTGTGTACACCTAAGCAAGTGCAATGGTGAAGAATCGAACTTCATTGAAAGTGGAAAATACCAGAAAAAAACAGAAAAATCAGTTTATTTGTGTTATGTGTTATATTGAGAATGCAAAGACATTTGATAAGATATATGCATCATTGCAAATAACAGGATTTACAGAATATTTACTTCTGCTCATACAGAACCTGTACATAGATCAAGGTGCAGCTATTTGAACAGTGCAGTGGGTACTGAATTTTTAAAATCATGAATGATATGCATTAGCATTGTAACTTTTCACCATCCTTATTCTCTAATGTTGAGTAAATACCCAGAGATTTGGAATATAATAGGAAGAAGATGACATGAAGATTGGATAAAAGCTCCTTAAAAACCTGCAATATGCATATGATACAGAGATGATTTCATGTATTTACTTATGAAGATCAACAATAATCTCACAGATTACAATTCAATGTAAAGAGCAGAACAAAAAAGCTACGGCATTATGATTTAACCAATGGACATATCATGGTAAATGGAGAAAAGATTTAAGCTATCAGGAATTTAATTTTACTTGAATTTAAAACCAAAGACCATGAAAGCAGTCATCAAAAAATCAAATGACATATTGCACTCGGCATGTATGGTACTGAAGAAGTTTTTAAAATGTTATAGAGCAAAGATAACACTTGATACTTAAGGTCAATCTAATCCAAGCAATTATATTTAAATCACCATATATATATATATATAAATATGAATGCTGCACAATGATAACAAAGACTACAGATGACTTGATGCATTAGAATTAATGTCTTCAAAGAATTTTGTAAGTACAATGGACTGTCAGGAAAACAAATGTGTCTTAAAAGAAATACAGCTATGTGTCCTTTAAACGGGATGATATTTTGTCTTATATACTTTAGACATGTTACAAAGAGTGACCAGTACCTGGAGACAGACATTATACTGATTAAAAAACAGAGAAAAAAAGGCAACCCTCCAGCTTATGGATTGGCATGACAGCTCCAGTGGTGCACTCCAACATAGCAAGAATTGGGAAGTTGGCACAGAGTCACACACTTTCCCATTCTTGTGGACATGGGTTCCCTTTGAGTCAGAGATGTTTTCAGTGCACCTAACACAACCAAAACAACCCAGATGCACTCAGAAATGCAGCATCTTTATAAACTCAAGGATGAATTTGTGGGTTTGTGATAACACATACTCACATGACAGACAAGAGACATTTATGACAGCTACTTAAGTAGCGGCAAATTAATTTTTTTTTTATTTTTAGCAATTGCTATAAAATTATTACAATGAAAGACCTATATGTCATGATGCTTCTTAAGGCACATATCTGCGGAAGGTTTGGAATATGACTTTAAACTTATATTTAACACTTACTGGTGATTGTGTTTAGAAACTTATGTCATTATTTTACAAAATATATTATATATATTATTACAAATACAAACAAAACCTATTTTAGAGTTTATACCAAAATAAAAGATAAATAACGAAAATCCCTCAAATCTTCAAATGCGTAACTATCTAGATTATTCATAGTGCTCTGTATTTACAAGCACTTTGGGTGTAAATAAGTAAACAAACAAGACGCTAATCATTCGGTAAAAACGCCCTTCCTTCTCCCTCAACAATCTGTGGCTTCAAACCGCTGACTTGGGGTTGTTATTGTTGTTGTTGGGTGCCGTGAAGCCCATTGGGTGCAACTCATAGCGACCTTTTCACACCACAATGAAACCCTGCAGGATAATGCACCGACCTCATAATTGTTCTCATGTCTGTCATCAGTGATGCTATCCCTGTGTCAATCAATCACTTCGAGGGTCTGCTGCTGTTTCCTTGCTCCTCCAGTTTTCCAAACGTGATGTCCGTCTTCAAGGATGGGTCTCTCATGACAATATGTCCAAGGTATGGAAGATCAAGCCTGGTCATTCTTGCCTTCAAGGAGTCCTCTGATCTTACTTTTGTCAATACAGACGGATTTTATCAATTTCGCAGTTCATGGTACTTTCACTATTCTTCTCCAGCACCTCCAATCAAATGCATCTTTTCTTCTATGGTCTATCTTTTCCAGTAGCCAACTTTCAAATGCAGATGGTGAAATGAAAATTGCTATGGTTTGAGTGAGGTGCACCTTTTCCTCAGAGTAACATCCTCGTTCTTTAATATCTACAGAGGGTAACCCAATGCAGTATGTCTTTTGATCTCCTGACTGCTGCTTTCATGAGCACTGATTGTGGATCGAAATAAGATAAAATCCTTGACAATGTCAACCTTTCCACCAGCGTTATTCTATCTATTGTTATGTCATTGGACTAACCTTCTTGAAGTTTTGTGATGTTTTTCTCTTTCAGAATATGGAACCTAGGATCAGTGAACCTATAGGAACAGCAAGGGTTTCTGGGGTGGGGGAGGTGGGATGTACAGTGGTTGTGAGGGTAAAAGGGAGCAGAAATCAAGGAATTTGGGAAGAATATTTGGAAACTGATTGTGGTAGCAATTGTACAATACTTCTTGCTGCGACTAAACTTTGAAATGATATATGTATTAAGTTCCAATGAATTAGTTTGAAAATAAATAAAAAGTATTCTGACTGTACTTATTCTTAGACCAATTTTGGAGTATTTTTTGTCAGTCCATGATATTTTGAATATTTTTTGCCCATCACCATAATTTATTTTTTTCAATTATTTTATTGGGGCCTCTTACAGTTCTTATAACATTCAGTACGTCATTTGGTTCAAGCATATTTGTACACATATGGCCATATTCATTTCAAAGTATTTTCCACTTGAGCCCTTGGTATAAGCTCCTCTTTAACCCTCCCTCCTTTTTTTAATGAATAATTTTATTGGGGGCTCATCCACCTTCCATTACGATCTTAAATGCATCCATTTTTCTTCAGTCTTTTTTTATCAATGTCCAAATTTAACATACAAATAGGGAGATTGAAAAAACCATGGCTTGGGTCAGGATATTAATATTCTAAAATAACAGCCTAAGAGATTTCATAAATATACTTACTATGTGGTAAATTAATTGCACATAAAGAAAAGCAAACTTCAGGAGATGCGACTTTGAAATTTTCTATTCTGATCTCTTCAGTTTACAGATATATTAGAATTTTTCAATTTCTGCAGTCCATTGCTTCTTTACCTGCTTTATTCCCAATGGATTGTTCCAAATCAATGAAAATAAGGTTTACTTTGCCTTTGAGCTCGGATTGTATTGCGTTAGCATTGCTAGCTAGAGGCTGAGAGGATCAGTTACTGACTCTCCAAGCTCTGCTCCAACTGTGACAACCGGTTATTGGTGGAGATGCTGGTCTACTGAAGGCAATCACTATTGCAGAGTCAGGTAGCTGCTCTCGACTTCTCTAAATCAATGGATGATGGCAGCTTTCTCTTTTTTTAATCCTGAACTTAAATATCTTCCTTTTATGGTTGCTAGTAGCTCTTCAGATGACCTTGCTTTAAAAGTTTTATAACTGATCCATCTTGAATGCATAGATTTCTTCCCATGACCCAGACTAATACGAAGTATAAACTTTTTAATTCCTAGAGAAGAAAACATAGAAAGACGGGCTTAATTGGACACATTACTTATTGCTGTGGCTTCACACACACAATCAGAAAATCTGCCCCCAAACTACTGTATCATAAATAAACTTAACATGTTTAATGTATGATGAAATTAGATTATTTCTACCCATTCAATTTTATTAACCTAGTGAGCAAAGGAAAAATAAATTTGGAAGTATTGCTTGCTGATAGAGATGGTTGTGGGAGATAGTGGAGCTAACCACAATAAAAACAAGAATGAAGAAAATGCTCCAAAACTTACTATGGTGATGATCAATCACTTTCTTGATGCGATTGAATTATTATATAGTTTGTGGATAATATTCCATTACAACAAAAAAGATTCTCAAGTGACATAGTCAAGAAGATTCATACAACACTTTTTACTGGGTACCATATGCACTACCCCAAAATTAAAATAAATGATGAACATGATGTAGGCTAATAGAAGAATCTAAACCAGAATCAATTCCTTTAAACTCACATGCTCTGAAATTATCCATATTCTTTCTAAACAGGAACGAACTGCCTCATCTTTTTTTCCCATAGGGTTGATGGTGAGTTTGAACTGTTGACATTTGGTTAACAATCAAATGTTTTACCCAAAGTACCATGAGGGTGCCTTGAAATTGTTTGGGGGCTAAAAATAATAAATGACTATGCAGTTTCTATTAGTAACTAGAGTTTCTCATTAAATTGCATAGACCCTTGTAATGGAGAGATGAAAAATAGGCAGGAATAAGAAAGATAGTAAGGATAAGTTTATTAGCAGCACAGAGATCCTGAAAAATTTCCACTCCAATACTTCTTTTTTTAAAATATATATTTTATTGGGGGCTCTTACAACATTTAATACATCCTTCGTATTAAGCATATTTGTACACATGTTGCCACATTCATCTACATTATCTACTTGAACCCCTCCAGCATAAGCTCCTCTTCCCATCTTTCCAATACTTCTTAACAGGTCTGGCTTCAGGTACCTCAATAGGAATATGAATTGTGTGTAAATTCCCAGACTTTCAAAGAAGAGTGAGAACCAGGGAAATGGAGAGAAAAACAGTATATGTGAAGCTACAATAGGTGTGGAGAGACTTACTGAGACCATGAACACATGACTGCTTTAATTGTCCTCAAACCATGCCAAAAGCCACAACATAAACCTAAGTAGAAAAATTTGAACTCTTTCCAACACCATTTCTTTTGCCTACATTTTAGTTAACATCTCAGAAAAGTTTTCAACCAGTTTTTTGAATGGGTAATGATGCCACTTTATATAAATGTTGTATCATCATCATTTTAGTGAACTTAAGCTATTCTCATAGAGACAAAAATTATTCACAGTAAATACTAGCATCAATATCATGGTGAATGAGTGATTTTCTTACTAAACAAAATCATAACTTTTATTATGTATGGTTGTTTTCATTTAAGATGTAAAGATAATACACATTTCATTTTATCAATAAGCACTATATTTCTTTATGAAGCTGCTTAGAGTCTGCTGAGTTTTATTTGCCTGCTCAAGAAAGAACTACAATATCAGAGTTCTACCTATCTTCATGTATAACTAGCTATTCAATAGCTAATATAAGTAAAAATAAGAGAGGGTGTAACATCTTAGTGGGAGGAAAAGTAAGTTTTCAAAATATTTAAAGCTGTTGGGTATTTTTCTTTCCCTTCTGTATATTAAAATTTAAAACAGAGAAAAATGAACTACCAGATTCTTATTTGGCATGTCAGTTAACAACTGGTGACCTAGAGCTGTTGAACCTTCTCCAGATGTGAGAAATAATAGGACTAAAGTGAAAACGTACTCAATAATGAGTTTCTGTTATTTTGTAAGAGAAAAAATTTTACTTTATACTGGTGCAAAACATTTAAAAACACTCCATGTTACTTCACTTGGCACAGTGGTTAATTGCTTCTCTGCTAAGCTACAGTCAGAAGTTCAAACTCAGCGGCCAACTTCTGTAAAGATCTAGAGATTACATGGGAAGTTCAACTCTGTTCTGACTCAATTCTGTGAATCAGATTTGACTCATAGTTAATGATCATAATGCTCTAATTATGGCCCAATAATCCTAAAAAGGATGATGTCTAATATTATTAGAATACAAGGTAAGACCACCATAAATGTAGGTAGGTTTTGACTTGCTTTTCTTGTTTTTAACTTAAAAATCATTGTATTAGGGTTTAGCACAACTCTTATCACAATCCACCACAATCCACACATATAGCCATTGTATCGAACATATTTGTACATTTGCTTCATCATTCTCAAAACTTTTGCTTTCTACTTGAGCCCTTGGTATCAGTTCTCCATTTTTAAATTAACTTTTTTAATTTTATAAATCATTTTATTGGGGGCTCATGCAACTCCAATCATGATCTATAGCTATGTCATTTGTCTGCATACTACATTTGCATACCTGTTGCCATCATCACCCCAAAACATCCTCCCTCCACTTAGGCCCACAGAATCAGCTCCCCATATTTCTCCTCCATCCCCACTCTCCCATGAACCCTTAATAATTTACAAATTGTTATTACTTTTTCATATCATCCCTTCACCCACTTTCCCGCTGTCTATACTCCAGAGATGTCACATGTAGATCCTTGCAATTGATTCCCCCCTTCCATTTCACCTTCCCTCCATCCTCTCGGTATCACTACTCTCACCACTGGTCCTGAAGGGATCATCTTGCTTTTAGCATAGATATTTAACTCTTTGACAAAAACTTTTAGAGTTTTAATTATTTAAAATATTCAGGCTTCTAGACCATTAAGTCACTAGGGACACACTCTTTTCCACTGAAAAAAAAATACAATACAATACAATAGATCATCACATTGTGTTGGGCCCAAGGACATTTTAATATTTGATATTTCTTTTCAGTGTGATTGTCAGCATCAAGCAATAGCAGATTAGTGGAAGAGAAAATAAATAAAAAGTTTGAGAAAACATCTGGAAAGTCATGAATCATTATTAAATTCATTATTAAAATCAATCTGTCTCGATTTCTTCACAAAATTGAGTTGCCTGCTATAAACTCATATCACTGTCTTGTGATTCTTCAAAACTATAGACCATCAATGGTGTAATGTTTGATGTTCTGGTTTACAGAATTTCCCTTGACCACAGATACTTTTTTAAACTTAAGTTTGAGCATCAATCTATTTTATTCTTAAAATGTAAACTGAGAAAATTCTTAAGCACATTACTTATATAAGCAAAAATATAGTCATTGAATTTCTGATAAATAATAAAATAACCTGGTCATTACAAGGGCATTAATTTCATTTTTATATTGATAATAGAAAAAATAAGAAAATAAAATAAGTTCAGTCTAGGGATTTAATTTATTATGATATTATGCCAAGTTTTTTGCATGCATGATACAATGATAAAATCATTGTACATGAGAAAATGTATTGATACAAAATGTAATTACCTTTATTGTTAATCTAGAAAAGTAGGAAAATATGAATATTAAATAATTAAGTATTAAATAATTTAATTAATAAATAATTGAAAACATTTTCTCAATTGTCTCATTCAAGATGGATATTGACTTTGTAAGACCTAAGAAGAATCAGTGTACTCACAGTAAAGTGCTGGCAAACAATATTGAAAGTACCATGAACCGCCAAAAGGGCCACCAAATCTTCCTTGCAAGAACAGTCAGAATTCTCCTTAAAGGCAAGGATGGAGAATCTTCTTCATGTACTATGGATATGGTATCAGAAAGCAATCAATCCCTGCAGAAGGCCAGCATGCAGATAAAGTGCAAGGGAAGCAAAAAGGAAGAGATCTTTGAGCAAGATATATTGCCACAGCGATTGCCATAACGGACTGGAACAGGGGAACGAGTGGGACGAGGGCAGGGGGCCAGGCTGTTTCCTTATATTGTACAAAGGGTGGCTCTGAGACACTAACCCAAAGCTCCTAGCCAGAACATGAAAACAATTTAGGAAATGATATGCATTATGTGAATAAGCCTGACTTTTATTTGTCCTATTGGAATAGTAATTGTGTCTTATATGGGTTTTGGTTAAAAGATGGGTACGTTCTTGACTGGTAACCCAAAAGGCAGCAATTTGAACCCCACGGCTGCCCACAGGGAGAAAGATGCAGCTATCTGCTCTCGCTTTTCTGGAGACTGCAGGCTTGAAAACGCTGTGGGTCAGTTCCGTGCTGCAAGAGCGGTTAGCTCTCACCCAGACAAACATTCTACCATCAAATCGATTCGGATTGATAATGATCTTGTAGGGCAAGGAAGAACTGCCTCTGTCAGTTTTCAAGACTCACTTTTTTGTGAGAGTACAAAGCCCTGCCTTTTATGAAGGTTTTCAACAGCTGACCTCGCACTTAGCTGCTTAAGGAAACAATGCTACCAACAGGATTTATTATAGGGCAGCTAGGAATTGGAATTCCACTATAGAAATGGATTATTTTTCCTGTCTTGGGCTGATTTTTCTAATTTTCTTCAGTAAACATGCACTAATTTATCAAACAAAATAAAACAATTAAAATGGAAATGGAAATAAATATAATTGAATCTACTGTTGATTATCTAATACAGTGGTTCTCAACTTCTTTGGTAATTGAACAATCCTTTCACAGGGGTTGCTTAAATCCATCAGAAAACACTTACTTCCAATGGTCTTATGAACTGAGACACTATTCCTCTATCCATCTCTAGGTTGGTCCACCCAAATGAAGATATGCCCACAAAAGAGTACCCAAAGTTAAGATTGATATACATGTTACACCATACTTCAAAACAAAATTTCATTTATTTATCGCTAGAAATAAATATTTCACAATCTATAATCATATATTGTTTTTTGTAATGAATCACAATGCTTTAATCATGTTCAATTTGCAATGACAAAAATATCAATTGCAGGGATTTACATATAACCTCCTCCCTGGGGTATAAACAACAGGGAAGTGGGTGAAAGGACACAGCAGGCTGTGTACAATATGACAAAATAATAACAATCTGTAAATTATTAGGGGTTCATGAGTAGGGAAAGTGGGGAGGGAGGGGAAATATTGGAAGCTGATACCAGGGTCCTAAGTAGAATGTTTTGAGAATGATGATGGCAGCAAATGCACAAATGTGGTCTGCATGTGATTGATGTGATTGATGCATGTATTGATGATGATAACAGTTGTATGGGCCCCCAATAAAATGATCTATTAAAAATAGTTAATATAAAAGATGTATCCTGCACATCAGTTCTTTATATTATGATTCATAATAGTAGCACAATTACAGCTATGAAGTAGCAATGAAAATGACTTTATGGTTGGGAGTCACCATATGACGAATTATATTAACCGTGTGAGGCAATAGGAAGATTGAGAATCCCTGCTCTAATATCTTTATTTATTTAAATGTTTCTAAATAAAATATAAGTTAAGAACCTGTAAATTCAAAGATAATAAGAAGATTAACTTTTGACAAAACATTTATTGGAGTGAAGACTATTTTATGCTTTCTGATGGAAAAGACAACACCTAAAACATTTTGTCAAATGTATCTACTATATTCAATGAAGAAGCATACGATGCCTGTACTGATGTTGTCATTCAGCTACTCAAACGATGAGATACTGGATTTTATTTTCAGCAACGTCAGCTCTATTAATAGAGCAGAGAAGGCTCTCCTTTGTAGCACATGTAGAAACTTTTAGGTCTGTTATTCAGCACTTGAGACCTGCCTGCTTCTTGAGGTTTTGAGATTATCCCTTTCCTTGATCACATTTACTACTGAAAGGAGAATGAGCCAACTTGCTTCCCTATAATTCTCATTTGGCAAAAACTTCTGTAAAATATCCAACAACTCTCTCATCTCACCAGCACTTCATCCATTGGTGATGATATTGTGAATACTAACGTTGCCTTTTCACACCATGGATTAACACCCACCTCTAATAATAGTGTCAGATATAGCCATGCTTTTAGGGGTTAGGGCAGCATTTTCAGTACTCTTAAGACTAATAAGGCTGGAGAACCAATTAGGAAACCCATATTTATGATCTTGTTTCTCTAGCACAACTCTTAGTTCCAATTAGTCCACCCATCGGTACAGAGGGATCAGTTTAACTCAGTTTTGTGGAAGAGTTGACTCTTCCCTCGGGAAAGACAGGCAGAGTCTGCTTGCAGGCAGCAGACAGCAGGATAGGCCAGCAACAATCAGTAGCTAGAGAGTTAGCAAAGCAAGTCCAATGTGTTCTTGAACTCAAAGAATCCATGGGGACAGAATCCACCTCCCTCAAGTTCAAGTGATCTATATATCAGCCATATGGTGAAGCATGTCTCCAAGGAGCCTCAAGTTCTAAGGACACACTATCCATGGCTTAGCTTGACCCATAGGGAGTTAAGACAGAGACCTAGTTAAGCATGAGCATGGTCCAATCTAATCCAATCTGATCCAATCACCAGAGGGCAAAGAAGGAATGAAATGCAGGCCATCATCATTTATCTCGGTCACCCTCCAATCAAGCTGTGACCTGATCAAATTCCACTCATATATTCCTACTGGCCTGGATGGTAAAATAAACCTAAATATCACAGTACCCTACAGATGGAACATGTCACTTTCTCAGAGTTTGCCTCACCTCCAGAAAGAAGAATTTCACAAGGCATGCTCCCTTGAGTAGTCTTTAAGAATGATTAATCCATTCAAGAAATTAAAGGTCAATTCTAGGAAACTCTGAAGAACTACTCTATCCAGAGTTTCCAAGAGTTGAATAAAGCCCAGCTCAGTCTCTTTTATCATTCAAAACAGTTCTATTTCTCCATGTTCTCAAGTACTTGATCTTAAAGCTTTTTCCAAGTAAAAATCCTGTTTGCAAAACGCTACCAGAATGTCTGTGCTTAGGATGAACCACACTGGGTAAAATAAAACAATACCAAATAAAAAAAATTCTAATTCTGGGCAAACATCAGTATGTTTTATTTTAATATTATAGTATGTTTTGACCTATAAGAAAATATTCCTCAGCTCTTTAGAAATATTGTTTTCAAAATGAAATTAAGAATTGACATGCCAACCTCTAACTAAATACTTCTATTCTATTCAATAACTGTATTTCAATTAAAAAGTAAATAAGAGAGACTTATTATATTTACTCCTAGCATAATTATATTCATCTCTTTAAGATATTTCTTGTGTTAAGTTTGATATCATTCTGACAATGAGGGCTGCACATTTTTAAAGGATACCATACAAAATTTTATTGTTTTCATCGCGATTGTAAAGAAAATGTTCTATTATGTAGGTGTTTCTTATAGAAGATTGATTCAAAAATTCCTGGAAAATATGATTGTAATATTAAGGAATTCCTGCAAGGCTTTTTGAAAAGTCCTCATTTTGAGTTTCCACTTGTCTACTTTGGTTACTTTTTCAGATGATGTATTTTTGAGTCATATGACCAGGGTATCTCTAAATTATTGACAGCTTTCATTCATGTGTGTATAAAATATAAGGGGGATTCCATTACCTTTCCATTTCACTTTTCCAACAATTTTTCAATCCCCCTTGTAATTTTCCTCCATTGTTCTCAATATCTTCCTGGACCTCCAGTACAATCTTCCACAAAGAGACCAGAAAACTTATATATATATATATATATATATATATATATATATATATATATATACTTAAAAAATTAATAGTTAATTGCCATCAACTTGATTGTGACTTAACATTCCTGAATTTATGCTAGAGTAGAATTTACTCCAAAGATTTTATAATACAAGAATATTAGAAATAGCTTGCTACACCTTTCTTCTGAACTTGAATTAACAGCCAAGAGTATTGTCTTTGTACCAAACAAGTACTTCATAAAATATACACTTCTAAGTGCCTTCAAGTCAAGACCAACTCATAGCAACCTATTTAGAATAGGGGAAAAAACACTGTACAATCTCCTATTATCTCCACATTCATTTCCCTGCCAATTTCTGCAGCCTCTATGATGTTCTTCCTCCTCTTCAGTTACTAAGCATGAATGCTTCTCCAGGAAATGAACCCTCCTGCTACTGTATCCTGATAACCCTCCTGATATATATATGAAATAAAGCCAGGTTTTTCTTCTGCTGAAGTTCTTTGCTTTCTGGGGTGGTTTCCCTCAGTTCTTAGCAAGACTCAAAGAAGTCCCTTTGCACAAGCCCTTTTGTCATCTAAGTAACTTCTATGAGGACAAGGGAAGGTATTACAGTCTGTCATAAGCAGCACAATCAATAATTACTTAATGCTCTTTGACATTTTCAAATGCTTGGCTTATTCACTGCAAGCACACATCAAATACTCTAATAATTCTAAAATTAACTCAAATGATCAAGTATAAGAACATTAAGGTAAGTGTCAAAGTATAAGTGCAATGCACTACACACTTTATTATTTAAGATTCATAGGGACAGTAAGCATTGGCTTCATCGGTGTACTCACCCCAGGTAGAGTTGGAGAGAGCAGGGGTTGATGTCTCCTGGGTCCTTAGCTCTCTGAAAGCCAGTGTTTATATAGGCAGTTCAGATGACCATTTGGCACCGCTCTGGAAATTCCACAGTGTCGGCCAAGTCTTATCGGTGTTCCCCAGACTCTCTGGGGTGGCTCTTCAGACCACCTGTTGGTGCTTTTCAGTGGCTCAACATTTAAGCTGGGGGTACATGTTATGCTTCTTTTCTAAAATGGACTTTCTTGTGTCCACATCTTGCAAGGTTATTCAATGTTTTCCAAGGCAGTTCCTTGATGCACTCTCAGTCTCAAAAATACATGCCATTTCTGGAAAGCTTGCAAGACCACATGGCGGGGCCTGGGAAAGTTTGTGAAAGAAAATGACAGTATCAGGGGAACACATAAAGCAGGTGGAAGGAATACCAGAACAGCAGAACAGAATGAGCAGACAGAGCCAAGAGCAGGAACTAAGAGCAGGGAATCCCAAGAGAGTCAAGAAGATGCAGACCCCTCGATGGCCAGCAGGCACTTATGCACTACTGGCCACACTAGGGAGAGTTTCCCACTCTCTTCTTGCAAAGCACACACAAGCAGGAGAGGAGTATGTGGCCTGACTACTGCCTGCTTTAATCCTACCGATTCCCTCTGGCTGGGAAGACTTGGTAGAGGTTATTGGCCAACTTTACTGAGTGAGTTTAGGGCACCTTTGTGATGACATATTAGTAGTGCCTGGTCTGAGCCTCCAGCTGGGCCTCCCACCTGGGTCTTGGGAATGTAGGTCTGGGCATGCTCACCTTTGAATTTCCCCACAGGTTTCCAATTTGTGTGTCTGATTTCTTTCCATCTTCTTTATTATGGCTTGGACAGTTACTTTTCGTTGAGCACAGCCAACTTTCAGATAGTTTCTAATACTTGAAAATGTTTAACATTACTATGCTAATGAAATATCTTCATATTAATTTTCCATGAATTTAAAGTGTTTCTTTTTATATTAGTTGAAACTGCATTGTATATAATTCAATTCCCCTTAAAGATCTTTAAAACATGATGTGCTATGTCACTCACTTGGATAATAGGGTGAATTCTGTGTCCATACATTGGAGGAGCCCTGGTGACATTATGTTTTGAATGGGGCTGCTAGCTGCAAGAATCACAGTAGGAAACCATCAGTTCCTCTGAGGGAAAATGATGAAAATGATGAAAAATCTGATCCCATGATAATGAATTTCTGTGAAGAGCATGGAAGTAGTTCTGTCCTGCTTTTTGGGGTCATGTGATTTGGAATGGTAGCAAATTTGCTTTTTTTGTTGTTCTATTCTAATGTTACAAAACAATCACATACAGTGATAAAGTTGAATTAGACATTATTCATTATTCTTTAATTATAACTCTTAATATACTACTATTTTATTAAAGAATAGTATATATAATATTAGGAAATATAATTTCATATTTTTACCTATTCAATGTAGTATAATGAAACACCACCTGTACAAAAATACATTGTAAATCTCAGTTTGACTAGACCCTTGAACAGTAGCTCTGAGGACTGAAAGAGCATAAATGCTGGTAGATGAGCGGTTCCTAGGATATGGATCCTTGAAAAAATGGGTACTGAACTGATGGAATATAATGGGGCCTGCTCACTGTTTCACAGAGGAATATTCTCTTACTCATGGTTAGGACACAGTTAGACTTGTATGTTAGTTCAGGTACTTTAGAGAAACAAATCCACAAAGCTCATATTTTAGGAGAGAGTTTTATATAAAGGGTAAGTGTACATAAAGTAAACATCCCTAGCCAGTGCAGCCCACCCCCACAAGTCAAACATTAGCCCCTATGTCCTCTTCCATAAAGTTCTCCTCCAACTCTCAAGACATATGCGATAATGTCAGCTGCAGGAGGGAAGCCAAATCAGTGAACATGTAAGCATCTCCCTGCTGGCAAGGGTCTCCACAAAGCTGCAACAGCACCCAGAGCTGCATCAGGGTAGCTCCATGCAACTTCTCCTCAGGGATGTCTTGCAGGACATGAGCCTGGCCTGGTGAAACAGGAAACTGGTTCAGGAAGCGGCACACTGATCTGAACATCAGGAAGAGAGACACCCAGAACTGAAAAGGTGAAGCTTACCAAGCCATTTATCTCTCTGCCTTTCCATTGATCCCACAAGTGTTTATCGGCCAGGTTGGCACAATAAACCATAACGATATCAACTTGCAACTCTTTCCGTGGACTGTCTTTTTTATTTTCTCTTTCTTGGTGTTTGTCCACATAAGATAGGCAGGATAAGCAATTCCATGGAGACAGCAACGGATTGACGGTTCTGGGGAGGAATGGGAGTGTAGGATCCTGGAAGAGGGGAGCGATGAACAAATGGTGACAAGGACAAGGGAATAGCAAGGAACCTAAAATTGACAGGGAGAATGGTGCAGTGTAACTGGTCATGTTTCATCAATTGAAAGGCACTTGACAAGAATTACATAAGTGTTAGGTAAGCATGACAATGGGCAGAAGGAAAAAATAAAGAAAGAGAAAAAGAAGAAAGTAAAAATTATATACATAAGTATAAATATAGATATGTATATATCAAAGCTATAAAGATCAGTATATATGTATGTGCATGTGTATACAGACACACATATGCAATAAGGGAACAGATGGAGTCTGGGCCTCTGCTTAACTCTTAACCTCAGTACAAGAATAGTTTTTAAATAATGAGTGAATGTGTGAAATTTATCATCTCAACATGATTGCTGAAGAGAAGATGGGTGTGGGTGCATAATCAAATGTGGTGAAAAAGCTGATGATGCCTGGCTATTAAAAGATGTAGTGTCTTGGATCTTAAATAATTGCTATTAAACAACCAGCCATCTAGAAGGGATGCAATAAAGCCCACATGGAAGAAGCACACCAGCCTGTGTAATCACGAGATAGCCTTAAGAATAGGTATAAGAAATTCCAAAAACAAACAGTGAAAATGATGTGAAGGAGCAGAGCAAAGTAGAGACCCCAAACCCACCTGCAAGATAAGGGGACAATTCTT
Organism: Nesogale talazaci; assembly: GCA_004026705.1. Classification (NCBI taxonomy): domain Eukaryota; kingdom Metazoa; phylum Chordata; class Mammalia; order Afrosoricida; family Tenrecidae; genus Nesogale; species Nesogale talazaci. The sequence continues at coordinate 61,300 of PVJH01008226.1, forward strand.
CATGGAAGGATCACACAGAAGGTATGATATATCCAGTGCCCATATATCCAGTATAACACTGATGAAGGACACTGATGAACTGCCCTCTAGTTACTTAGTCTTTTCTCCCCTTACTATTAGGGTCCTACTCAGTTTTACCTCATTAACCTTGTGAGAAATGTATATATTGATTGGTGTAATTAAGACCATTGAATGCATGAAATCCAAGATAAATAAACCCTTCAGAAAGAGTGATGGGAGTAATGATCTAAAAGGAACAAATAACAGAATTGTAGGTGAATGGATACATTGGATGGTGTCTGATATGGCAAAATAAAAATAACAATATAATAAAGATTCATGAAGTTAGGTGGGAGGGAGGGGTAAAGGGGGCTAATATCAAAGAGTACAAGATGAAAGGAATGTTTGAAACCGATGGTGATGACAATTGTACAATTATACCTAATCTAATTGAATTATGGATTGTTATAATATCGGTAAGAGCAGATAACAAATAAATAAACAGATAAACAAATAAACAGATAAATAAATAAAATTAAGAAAAAAAGAGATAATATTTACTTGAAAGTTTAGTAGAATTTATGTCAAGAACAAAATTCTAGGACTGTTGGTCATTGTTTTAGCCAAAAAGACAGAGACTAAGTTGATTCCAGAAACTTTGGGGGGCTGAACCCCGGTGCCATAGTGGTTGTGTGTGGGACTGCGGTCCACTGGGATGGAGATTCAATTCTAGCAGCGGCTCCACAGGAGCAAAGGCTGGGCCTCCTACTCCCACCACCAGAGGGCAGTGATGCAAAAAAAACTGCAACAATCAAACAGAAGGAAACACTGGTTTGTTTGTTTTTTAATGACCACAGGATAAAATTAGCAGATTTTGCAATCATTACAGGACCCCAATCTGAAAAATGAATTAGATTTCACAAGAAACACTTGCAAGCTACATTTGTCCTGGGAGTTTTCTGACTGAAATTGATATCTACATTTCTTCAACAGTTTCCAGACTACCATCCCCTGAGGCTTCATATGTTAGATTAGAGCTAAATTTCTTTGTTTTCCTTTTTCCTGAAATAGAGGATCTCTACTGATTAAACTAAAGAGTATTTACTGCAGGTGAGAGGGCTGTTATATTGCAAACTTTTAATAAACTAAATATTGAATGATATATCCAGTATTTGGTTTAACTCCTGGGTAACATTTCCATAACCCTTGATCACACGCACTTTAATATTATAAAATACTTGACCACTTTTGTTAGTGTTTTTATTGTTAGGTGCTATCTAGACAGCTCTAACCAATAGTGACCTGTAATAACAGAATGAAACACTGCACAGTCCTGTGACATGGTCACTATTCCATGATGTCTGAGACCATTGAGAGCATCATCTTGTCAATCAATCCCTTGAAGAGCCTTCCTCTTTTCCGTTGCCCCTCCACTTTACCAAACATGATGCCATTCTCCAGGGACTTGTCTCTCTTTTTAATACATGTCAGCTATGTAAGACAAAATATTTCATCCTTGCCTCTAAAGAGCTTGCTGGTCTTACTTTTTCCATAACCAATAAGTCTTCCTTTTAAGCACTCCATGGTATTTTCAACATTGTTTTTCAGGAACCACAATTCAAATGCATCTATTCTTCCTTCTACATATCAACATTCAATTTTCACATGCATTGGAGAATACAATGACTTGGGCCAAGCACACCTGTGTCCTCAGGTCTCCTGTTCTTCAATACTCTAAAGAGGTCTTGTGCAGCACGTGTACCTAATGGAGCACATCTTTTGATCTCTTGACCGTCGCTTCCATAAGCACTGATTGTGGATCCTAGTAAGACAACAGCTTTGACAATTTCAACCTTCTCTCCATTTATCATGAGTGTACCTATTGTCCAGTTGTGAGAACTTAGGTCTCTTAAAAATTGAGCTGTTATCCATACTGACGTTATGATCCTTGATCTTCATCAACAAGTTCTTCAATTCCTCCTCACTTTCCGCAAGCAAGTTTATGTCATCTGCTTAACACAGGTTGTTAATAAGCCTCCAATGTGGATGCTGCATTTTCCTGCACATAATACAGCAGCTTAATGGTTTTCTTGGCATACAGATTGAAGAACTATGGTAAGAGGCTACAACTCTGACACACACCTTTCCTTATTTTAAACCATGCAATATACCTTTGTTCTATTAGCACAACTGCCCCTTGATTCCTGTACAAATTTTGAATGAGCACAAGGAAGTGTTCTGGATTCCCAATCTGCTTAATGTTTTTCACAGCTTATTATAATCCACATGTTGTGAAATGCCTTTGCATAATCAATAAAACACAAGTAATCACCTTTCTTGTATTCTCACCGTTAATCCAAGTTCCACCTGGCATCAGCAATGATACCCCTTGTTCCATGTCCACTTCTAATTCCAATCCAAACTTCGGGTTATTCTCTAATAATGTACTGCTGTAACCATTGTTGGATGATCTTATGGAAAAGTGTACTTGCATGTGATATCACTGATATCATTAGATAGCGTGTACATTGTGTTGTGTCACCTTTCTTTGGAGTGGATTCACAAATGTATCTCTTGTAATCAGTTGGTCAAGTAGTTCTCTTCCAAATATCCTGGCACAGATGAATGAATTCTTCCAGTGCTTCATCAGCTTGCCAAAACATTTCAATGAGTATCCCATCAATTCCTGGAGCCTTGTTTTTGGCTAATGCATTCAGTGAAATTTGAATTTATTTCTTCAGCACCACTGGTTCTTACTCATCCGTTACCTCCTGGAATGGTGGAATGTCGACTACTTCTTTAGAGAGTTTCTGGGTATTCTTTCCATCTTCGCTTGATGCTTCTGGCATCGTTGCAATATCATTCAATGGGTTGATCTCAAGTCAGTTGCCACATGTAGGGTCCCCATCAAGAACAGAAAGAAACACTGCCTAGTGCACCTCCCTCACTACCGTGCCCAGGTCTGAGTCTTTTGTAGCAGCCTCTGGGCTGATCCAGCTTCTCAAGGACCCTCCTCTTTTGCCCTGCCCCTCTATTTTACAAAGTGTGATATCCTTTTCCTGGGTCTGCTATCCTAATAACATGTCCAAAGTCTAGGAGATGAAATCTTTGCACCCTTTATTCTAAGAAGCATCCTTGCCATATGTTTTCCAAGATTTGTTTGTTCTTTTGGCAGTCCATGGTACTGCCGATATTTTTGTTTGTGAATTTATTTATACAGTATACATGTTTAATGTTTCATCAATATTTCCTACAGATCTCCATAGGAATTTCATAAAATATTTAAGTCATGTTTTTATCCAGTTTTTTCCCCAATTCTAAAGTTTGCTTTCATATTCTCTACTTTTTGTGATTGCTTTGCCCCATGAGTATGTTAAAGAGGAACATAATTTTGAGTTTTGGTGGCTTAGTGGATCACAAGTTTGACTTCTAAACACAAGATCAGAAGTTTGAAATCATCATCTTCACAAGCAGAAAAATGAATCCTTCTCTTCCCTTACAGATTTACAGCTTTATAAGTTTTATTAGATTTTATGAGTTTAAATTGACTAGATTACAGTGGATGGTGGTATTTCAATATTTTTGTTCATTGCACTATTTTTCTAAAATATGGTATAGATATTTTCATTTTACTTCTATTCTTATTTTCTGAATCAAAATTATATATTTTCCTCTAAGAATAACTTTGGACAAATTATATAACATTCCCTACTGTCATATATTACATGATTTTATTCTAATTTTAAAGCAGTTTAAATATTAAATTCAACTAACGAAATGTTTAGAAAATTGTCTTAATGTTTCTATGTGGAATGATTTATTAGGAAAGTGTGAGAAATAGTTCCTTTTGCTGTGAAATCCAGAATTTATTCCTGTATAATCAGAGGTTATAACTTATGTGAGCTTTTTGGCATTTGAGAACTTAAATAAATTATTCTAGGCAATGCATTTCATTATTTTTCTATGAGCATTTGATAATTTATATTTTTACTGGTGAGTTATTACCAGTAATAAATGGTAATTATATTGGTAACTGGTAACATTATTATTGTATGCTATGCAATAGTGTTAGCCATATTTTCCATATCCTTAATAAACTTGTGAATTTAAGGGAGAGTGGATAACTGGATTCTAAATTTCTCATTCTTTTAAAAATAATTTTTTCTGTTTTATATATGTTAAGGATCCCTGGTGATAGAATGGTTAAGAACTTAGTTGCTAACTGACATATCAGGGATATAAATCACTCAATGGCTCCACATGAGAAAGATATGTCTGTTTTCAGAAATATTTATAGCCTTGAAAACCCCACTGAAGAATATTCAGTTTTATCTGGATGCTTTAAGTCACAGTCAATAGCAGTTGGACTGCTTTTTTGGTATATCAGTCAAACCTTTTTTTTTTTTTTAAACTTTGTTATTAACTAGTTGTATTGGCATATACGTCACATATATACAACTGATTCATTCAATTATATTAAGGTTTGTGCAATTACCATTACAATTAATTTCAGAATATTTTCTTCTCATAGTCTTTGTTATTAGCTCTCGATTTTCTCCCACCCTCTCCTGACATTCCCCTATCAAGTTACCATCTTTATAAATCTATCTATCCTAAACTTTATATGCAGAGAATTATTCATCTCATTTTAACCTAACTACATCTGTCATAATCTATTTGAAAATCAAGAAATTATTTTGGGGACTAAAGTTTACCTGACCCAAGTCAAGATATTTTTAATATCATATGCATGTGGAAATTGGACATGTAATAAGGAAGAATGAAGACAAATTATATTGTAGACATTGTAGACATTGTATTGAAGACAAATGCATTGTGGTGCTGTTTTAAAATATTGAAAGCACCATGTAATACAAAAAGGACACACATTATTAACATTTTATGAAAGAGGACATTGTAAATCATCCCCCTGCTGTATAAGATAATTATATGGATAATGTCATTTATTTAGCCAATGACATAGGATTTAAAATATTATTGTGCTAGTTACATAATCACATATCAGCTTGAATATATATAAAAGTGTGTGGGTGACATCTATCCTGTCAATCAGGTCACAGCCTGATGTTAGATCCTTGGGGCTATGGTCTCATAAAGAGGGTCCTGAGGACATTTTCCTCTCTCTCTGCCTTCACCTTCCTGCTGGCTGACCCTGTTGGTGGTTGGGACCTTGGAAATGTGTCCATTTCCACTGGATCCACAAGACTTTGCAGTTACCAGCCCGTGCTACTCCTGCATTTTCCATCATTTCTTGTGACTGTATGAAGCTTATGGACTAGTATTGACTTGTGTATTTGAGATGGGCTATACTGGATATTTTCCTGACATATAAAACTTCTTGATATAAAGCTCTTTGTCACACATGTATGAGTGCCACTGGGTTTAGTTCTCTAGTTAACCTGGCTAAGAACAATTATTGAAAAAAGGAAATTATACTATTATAGTCTGGCTTCTGACTGCATTATATGAATTGTTGACTTGATTAGATTAAACTCTTAAGGGACTGGGAACTACTTACATAAACAATAAGCATTGGTTATTTGACAAAACTTGCCATAGCACTCATTCACATAGGCAGAATCATCCTACTAAATTAATGCATGCCTTAAAAAAAGCATGAAAAAAGTTACACAGTGATGGTCCAATGAGGTGATTGTTATAAAGAAGAAAGAAAAACACAGGTGCTAGTACCAAAAAGGAATGTTTTTTTCAAAGTTATGTATTTAATTTTTTTTTTTTTTACAAAATAACCTACAACCTTCAAAGTACTCTCCATCTCACTTAATACATTTGTCAAATCTGCAATTCCATTCTTGGACAACATCTCCCTCTTTTTTTCTTTGCCACTTTTTTGTTGCCATTTTGCTCTCTTTTCATATCTCTCCTCATTTTTGGAAGTAGAAGAAGTCTTGCGGGCTGAGCCCCAGTGCTATACGTTGTTGAGTGCGGGACTGCGGCCTGAGGACCTGGAGGTTCAAATCCAGTGGCTGCTCTCAGGAGCAGCTCTGGGTAGCTCCTGTGACCACCAGAGGGCAGTGATGCCCCCCCCCAAAGAAAATAACACACACAAAAAAGAAAGAAGTCTTGCAGGGCAAGGTCAGTTAGTAAAGTGAATGGGGGAAGAGAAGCATGCTGTTTTGCTTATATTTTTGTCCCAAACTGACTCACTGAGATGGCTGTGTGAACAGGTACATTGTCATGGTTGTAAAACCAGACCCCATGTGTCACAAATCAGGCCGTTTTGTATTGCACATTGTTATCCAGTCTTTGTAGAACTAAATAGGAAGTCTGACCCAGTGGAATGGATTTCACATGCACAAACCCCCTCATATGAAAAAGGCAAATGGGCATTGCATTGATCTTTGATTTCAATTGATGAGCTTTCATTTTTGGTGAGGTGACTTCCATCTTCCACTGGATTGACTGATGTTTGGTTTGGGGGTCATAAGAATAGCAGCAAGTCTCCTCACCAATAATGACCTCAGGAAAAAAAAGTTGGGGTCACTTCAGAGCTGTTTTTTCACAACCTGGCATATTTCCACACAGCGCTCTTTTTCCCCGGTCAATCAGAACTGGTGGCACCAGTTTTTTCAGTGACCCTTCTCACTTTCAAATCTCTTGGTAAACTTTGCAAAGGTCCAAGGTCCAAGACAGCTTGACCATCCTTTCAAAGATCTCTTACCAGTCTTCAAGCACAAGTGCACAAGTTTAGTGTGCAAAAACAGAAACATTTCTTTTCTGTTCATGAAGTTGATTGATGCGCAGAATGAGGTCTGTCATCAATCAACATTACACCATTTTTTGATATAAGAAAACCACTCTTACATTTAAGTTTTCCCCATATTCTGGTACTTGAAAGCTGTGTTCAACATCACAACAATTTCTACATCCATTTTACCAAGTAGGAAACAAAAGTTCACAGGCTCTATCATCTTAAATAAACCATCATACAAAAAAACCCTAGGTTTTATAGAAAATGTCTTCACAAAAAAATTCAGTGTGTCTGGAAAGACCCTTCCGAGGTGATGCACTACTTCAGGTGCTCAATATTTGCCTGGGGTGGGTGGGGGGACACTACTATGAAAGCTCCCTCAAGAGATGAACCTGCTCGTATGTTTTGTTTCATTTTGTTACAAATGGACATCCGATTCTTCCATTTTAATTAAGGGATGGTATCTCACCCATTTGAAACACTTTGACCCTTTATCAAAGGTCAGGTTCTAGTGTAGATGGGTTTATTCTGGGATCTCAATTATATTCCAATGATTCCCATGTCTCTCACTATCTCAATACCAGCATGTTTAGACTACTGCATGTGTAGCATGTATTGAGAATGAGAAACAAATAAACCCTACTTCTTTCTTCTTTAATAATATTTGGCATTTTGGAATTTCCCCTTATATTTATATTTTGATTATTTTTAAAAGGGGAATAGATGTTGCATCTTATGAAATGCTTTTCCTGAAATAATAAATATAATCATGTTGCTTTTCCTTCTTAATTAATAGAATGCGTTATAACAATTGGTTTTCTAATTAGAAATATCCACGTATACCTGGAATGAATCCCTTTTGGTCATTGATAAAAATGTATTTATGTTTTGATATTTTGTTGGACCCTGTTGGTTAGGGTTTTATTGAGAATTTTTATATCTATGTTCATGAGGAATATTGTTCTATAATTCTATTTCTTAATACTGTCTTTGCCTTTCTGGGTATCAGAAAGACGCTCACTTCACAAAATGATATGGGGAGTGTTCTGTCATTTTCCATACACTAGCTAAGTCTGGGTAAAGCTGATATCAGAACACCTCTGGACACTTGGCAGACATTGCCAATGAACTTGCCTGGGATCAGACCATTTTGGTAGGAGGTTTTAATGACTTGATGAGCTTCTTCCGTTTTCTATGATCTATTCAGATTCTATATTTCAGTCTAACTTAAATTAATTATGATTCTTGAAATTTGACCACTATTCTTGAATTTTCTAGTTGGTTGGCACATAGTTCTTCATTCTGTTATTATTGATCTCAGGTTTGGTTCTCTTATGGAAGCAAAAGCAATGAAACAGTAGTTATAGGGGTTGATAAATCCAAGTCATGTAGGTCACACACTAGCTTTCTAGGGAGGAAGTGAATGAATTTAAGGTGAGCAATAAGGTGGCTGCTTAAAGCTCCCACAATAGGAAAATGTTACAACAGGCAAGTGGTTCCAGCTGAAGAATAAGGAGCTGACTGATCACATGCAGGATGCAGACCCAAGGGGAAAAAGGCAAAGTAGCTTTTGCACAGTGTTCAATTATAGTTAAAGAAGGTTATGTCCTCAAGGAAATCTCATCATTGTAATTACTCTTAATTGTCAAAGAGGGGCAGCTACACGCTGGCATGTTGGACCACAATGAGTCAGAATTGACTCAACTGTAGCAAGTTTTGTTTGTTTTGAGTTTTGACCATTCCCAAACACCTTGATTTTTACTTTCTTTCTTGTCTTTTTAATGGATGTAAGAAGAAACTCAGACACTTGCTCTCAATGGTAGAGTAACTAACCACATGAAAGAAATTATAAAGTCAAAGGGCAGCTCCAGAAGACAAAGTCAAACATTATAAGGAAAAGTGACCAAACCTAGAGTTAGAAAACAAACAAATAAAAAAAACAAGGACAAGCTCAGCATATCTTACACTGAAATAATTTAAGAAACAGTTCAACCCTCAAGTTGAAAAGGAGAAAGATTCTATGGGAAAAATACTAAATGTTCCCAGAAGTATCAAGGAAAAATGGAAAGAAAACAAATTCACTCTAACAACAACAACAAAACCTGCTTGACATTTAATCATTTCAGGATATAGTAGATAAGGAAGAAGCAATGATACTGAAAGAAAAAGTCCAAGCTGCACCAAAAGCATTAGCCAAAAATGAAGCTCTATGAATTGATGGAATAGCAATGGGAATGTTTCAACGACCTGATGAAGCAGAAAATTTGGAAGACAGCTACTTGATCAGTTTTCTTAAAGAGTTACATATGTGTACCCATTCCAAAGAAAGGTTAATCAACAGAATGCTCAAATCACAGAATATCATTGATTTCACAGACAAGTAACATTTTGCTGAAGATCATTCAACAATGGTGTCCTCAGTACATTGAGAGAGAGTGCTACCAAAATTTTGAGCCAGATTCAGAAAAGTGGAAAAACACTCTCTTTCGAGATGTCAGATGGACTTTGGCAGAAAGCAGAAAATAGCAGAAATATGGTTATTTGACTATACAAAGGCATTTAACTGTGTTGATAGATGATAACAAACTATGTACAGCCTTGAGCACATGGGCATTCAGAACACTTCTTTGTGCCCATGTGAAACTTGTACATGGATCAAGAGGAGGTTATGAGAACAGAGCAAGGGAATAGTGCATGATTCAGGAAAGATGTGTGCTAATGTTGGATCATCTCATCATATGTATTCAATCTATATGCTGTGATAATAATCAGATAATCAAAAAAGCAGGATTGTATGAAGAAGACCATGGTATCAAGCTTGGAGGAAGTCTTATTAACAACCTGGGATATGCAGGTGACACACCTTTCTGACCGAGAGTGAGGAAAACTAGAGCCACTTGCTGAAAAAGATTAAGGATTGCAGCATTTAGTATGGATTACAATGCAAAATAAAAAGTCCAAAATTCTCATAGCTGGTAATGTCATGATAAATGGAGAAAAGATTGAAGTTGTCAAGCATTTTGTTTGCTTCAATCCACAATCATAACTCATGGAATCAGTAGTCAAGAAATCACAAGATGCATTGTGTTGGGTAAATTACTCAAGACCTCTTTATATTATTGAAAAGCAAGCATGATACTTTAAGACTAAGATGTACCTGAACCACCATGTCATTTTCATTTGTATCATACTGATTTGCAAGGTATGCATTAAATAAAGAAGACAGAAGAATAATGGATGCATCTGCATTCTGGTGCTGGTGAAAAACATTGAGAGTGCCATTCAATTCTTTCTTAAAGGGCAAACAAATCTCTCTTAAAAAGAATTTAGGGGATCTTATGGGAAAGGAAGGCAAGATTTTTCTTACATGCTTTGTCATGTTTTCAGGAGCTCTCAGTCCCTGCAGAAGGGCATCATGGTTGGTAATTAAAGAGAGGAAGGTTCGCAAAGAGATCAATTAACACAATCTTTAAAAAGCAGGCTCAAGCATTACTAAGAAGGCGTTTGACCAGTCAAAGTTTGATTCTGTTGTAAAGGGTTGCTGTGGGTCGGTATCAACTTGATGGGGCTTGACCAAAACAAGGTGGCTTAAATTAGGAGCCTGAATTCTCTTTTGACTCTTCACATGGATTCAGGCTCTACTGAGTTCTTTTTGACCACTGACTCTGTAAGCTTTGCCATCAGGCAGAGAGTCTTTGTTGAGATTCCCCTGACGATCCCAGGAAAGACATTCTCACCCTGAAGAAGCTATCTACTATAACTCTGAAGAAAATTAGGGTTCTGTGTTTCCATGATTATGAGTCATACCCCGATAAAATCCTGTACACTTTTCTAATCAGCAATAGTGAATGTGTTCAATGTCCCTTTCTACATTGTGAATTCCTACTGATGACTGTGGTGAATTGATGTGACACCAATCATGGTTTAGGGAAAATGCCATGGTTTTACATATTCTACTTAAGTAGTGATGTGACTATCAATTCTTGGACACAATTATGCTCTCCTACTAATGGTGTGCCTCATGGAATTATTTACCTTTGCGTGTTTAAGACTTAATAGATGGGGTCTCTATAATAGATTTCTATTGGGATCTCTGTAATTTATAAAATTAGGCATCCCTTTCCTTTTTCTCTCGTTTTCAATCTTCATATTCCAATAACCAATAATTATCAATTCATTTCGATAGCATATTTGATCAACTTCAGACTGAAGAAGGTTGTCTTCAAAACTTTCCTGCCAAAGTTGATTCCAACTCTTAGAGACCCCCTGCTCCTATGGGTTTCTCCTGTGATGATTCTTTATAGTCATCAGAAAGCCCTCTCTTTCTCCTGTGTTTTTGAACTGCTGACCTAATCAATCGGTCACAATCCTGGGTATATCACAATACCTGAGGACAGGGACCAAGAATCCAGAGAATAGGAGCAGACTACAGTCTCCCCCTCTTCTGTCACTGCAGAGTCATGGTTAGCAGGCATTTGCTGTGGTTCTTCCCTGTTCTACACTGTGTGACAGTAGTCAGCTAGAGTATGTGTCAGTCTTGAGGTCCTGGTATGCCAAATAAATTCTCCCTCTGACAAGGTTCCCATTGTCCTTGCTCCTAGAACTTGAATCTGGGTATCCCTAGTGCTCTCCAACTCTAGTGTGCACTCAGCACCTGGGAATTCCTCTTGCGAGGAGCTGTTCTGTCCTTTGTCCCCATCACCACTGACTGTAGACTAGCACCCCTTTCTCCATGCTCCTCTTACATATGCTCACTGTGCATAGCAGGGTGAAGTTTTCCTGTCTCTATCTGCCCTGTCACCTGGCCCAGACTAAGTAGTGGTTGGGATAGAAGACCTGCTGGGGACAGAACGGTGGCATACCCATAGGAGCCTGTCACAGAGCCACTCTGGCTGTCCCCTGTGCTGGAGATTATACAATACACTGGGACCCAAGTGGATCTGCAGAGAAAGAGAATGCCAGTAGGTGTGGCTTGCATGCCTTAGACTGAGATTGATGCCTGGCTTCTGGGATTCCAGTATGGTGGCCTTGACCAGGATCGTGCTGGTGGAAGAACATGGTGCTATCATCATGCAGCCAGGTCTGTTTCCTATAGCATCCACAACCTGGCACCAATACTCTTGTCTTTCTAGGCCTTTACAAACAGACCAGTGGGACAGAGCTTTCACACGGCCCACCAAAGCGTTGACTACAGGGCATCTGTTTTATTGAAATGAGTTCAGTTTGTGAAGCATCTTGGTGTTGTAAGAAATGAACTGACAGACAGATGTAGTGTCCAGTGTCACGTACCATAGTTTATGACTTCAGTGACCGCAGTCAAGCTCTCTCAGAAGCAACTGCTCACCTATAACAAAGGAGTGAAACTAATGTAGAGTCACACAGTAGCATTAGCAAGGGACACAAATATCATTATAAGCAGCAGCAATGTGGCTGAGCTTTTATTGTGACCCAATATTGGCCCAGCCCTCCTTAATGTTGTCTTATCTTACACTCCTGGGGTGGGGATGGGGGCTCCATTGTGCACTCTGTAGAAAAGGCAATTGTGATAACTTACCTGAGAATTATGTGCCCTCCACCTGAGGCTCTCAAAGGGATTTCACAGCCTTAGGGGCTGTGGGCTAGGACACCATGTACGAAGGCACCTTTTCTGGCAGTCTTAGATGCTCTCTAAGAGTAGTCTGGGGTTCACCTTCAGGCAGTCTGGCTCCAAAGCCTGTGTTTCTTAGTATTATCCAGACCATGCCACAGGACTTGAGCAATATTAGAAATGGCAGCATGTAGACAAATACGAGAAGTCAAGCCCAGCACCTTGTAGGGACAGGGCTAGTCAAACAAATCTAGTCATTGTATCCCACCCCTTCATACCTCTTCTGTTGCACAGCTGAGGTTTTGCTTAAGTGGCTTTGTCATTTGAAAATGTAAGGATTCTTTCTAAATACAGAAGGATATAAAGCATAGTAGATTCATTATTATGTTGTTTTATCTTTTCATGGATTTCAGAACCATGCCTCTCTGACTCGAGGTTGAATAATTTAACTTAACAAATACAGTATTTTACTTTTTTACTTGAGTCTCGGCTTGGAACTTCAATGGTGCCTGTAATGAGTTAGTCACAATGACAGATAGTGCCCAACACAAGACGTAATGGGTGCCTTTGGAATGCATAACTAGGTGTCAAGAGTGGGATTTCTTTCACTGATATTTTCCCAGGACCTTACACTGCCACTGAGGATATACTGGGGAGGAGAAGCCCAGAGGGGCAGAAAGGCCACCACTGTGGTTTCTGGTCACATAATCTCTCTGTGTATAAGAAAGAAGATTACTTATTAAGTTTGTCAACCCCTTGGCCTAATTGCACACTTTAGTCTTAAGAAAATTCTGTGATCTTTTTTGTAAGATGTACAGGTTAAGTTTACCTGTCAAGGTGAAACACATGCACACACATTCATCCATGCCTAGTTTGTTACAGTTGATCTTTTTTTTTCTGCCATTGCAAACCTTTAGACTGTCCTGAGCAAGAGGCAACAATGGAATAGAGAAATTGCCTGCTAACTGGAAACATTACAGTTGCTTTCTATCTTTCTTTTACCAGGGAAATTTAACGGTGCACTTTTCTTTTATAGTTTGTCTTCAGTTTCCAACCATCAGAAATCAGTTTCTGGATCTAAGTGCTCTCTTTGCTGCTCTCTTTCTTTGCAGAGCTGTCTGTCATGTATGCTGTTCCACTGGACTCCAAAGGCCCAGCCTTTGGGAGCTAATGGCATTTGCTGCTTCCCCTGGAGAGCAGACCCTGGGCTCAGGTACATTGGCATTCCTTTGCTTTTGCTGTCAGGGAGGCAGATGTGTGAGGCTGAAGCCTTTGTGTCAGATCTTGACTGAAACAGTAAGGATGCAGACATCTGTTTCCAGTCACTTTCAGATTTGCTGGACTTTTCGTGAAGCTTGTGAAATTCAGTGCCAGAAAATTATGATCCTTACAAAAACTAGGGTTGTTTATTAAAAGTCTAGTCAAGTAAACCATTCCATTCATCTTCCTTTTTATGTCAAGAAATTGTGTGACTGAAAGTAATTAAAATAAGGCTTGACTGGCCTTGGTCTAAGGGGTAGTTTTGTTGGGGGCTTAGAAAAGAAGTGGCATAGCACACAGCATGGGGCTTTGCAGAAGAGCAATCAGAGGCTTCTGTGTGCTGGAGCATCTTCATAAGAGCCCATGTACATGAGGAACTGTCTTCCCTTAATGGCTTTTGAAAGATACTCTGCCCAAGTCCCAAACTTCCCTTTCCTTCTGGATGGTCAGAGAAAAATGTCCTTCTGAACTGGTCTTTGTTGTGCAAATGGCAAGCTCTCCAGGTTCTGAAACACAGAGCAAGAGAGAAACTGTTTTTTCTCTACCTGTGATCTTACCATTCTTGATGTTGGGGTGCTTGTAAAGGGGAAAAAACTAGTTGAAATTGTGCGTGTTGGGGGCCTGGGGGTTGACAATCAGTGGACAGTAAAGATGTTGCCAATATGATCATGAAATGATTTATAAATTTCATTTACTTTGCTGCTTAATTTTGCTCTAAATCCAGTGACTTCTGGCATTAAAACCTCATAGACACCAGTGAGGGCACACCAACCCTATCACCAATGGCAAGTGCACTGAGGAGAGAAAAAGTCCCACCAGCTACCTGTGTGAATACAAAATAACCCTCAGGGAACCACACACTTACAAACCTGCCAGCAGTCATCCACACACACCTGTAACACATCCACACATACTATCCAGGAACACTCTACCAACAAGACACAAAGCACCTACACATAACCCACCAGAAAGACTGGACTGATGGTCCCAGGGGGACATGGGAGAGGGGAAGTAGGTGAAAAGAGGCAGTGTTGACCAACCCAGGGATAAGGGAACACAAGTTTTCCAAAATCAGTGGCAAGGAGGGAGTGAGAGGCCTGGTAGGGATTGATCAAGGGTAAGCAAGAGAAATTACTGAAACCCAAATGAAGGTTGAACATGATAGTGGGGCAAGAGGAAAGTAAAATGAAATAGAAGCAAGAAGTGGGACATCCCCTAAAAAAGGGTCAAGGGGAGGAGAGGGACCTGTCAGGAAGCAGTGTCACAATGATGAAACATATAACTTTCCTCTGGCTCTTTAATGCTTCCTCTCCCCTATTATTTTTATCCCATTTCTACTTTACATTATTATTATCCCAATTCTTCTCTGGGTAGACCACAGAAGCTACACTGGTATAGAAAGGAACTGGAAACCTAGGGAACAAAGGGAAGATGATCCCTTCAGGACCAACAATACCTGGAAGATAGAGGGAAGGTGGGATAGAAAGGGGACACCAATTATAAGGATCTACATATAACCTCCTCCCTGGAGTAGCAACACCAGAGAAATGGGTAAAGGGAGCCATCAGATTGTATAAGATATGACAAAATAATTATAATTTATAAATTATTAAGGGTTCAAGAGGGAGGAGTGAGTGGGGAGGGAAGAAAAAAAATGAGGAGCTGATATCAAGGGCTCACGTAGAAAGTAAATGTTTGAGAATGATGAGGGCAACAAATGTGCTAAGCACAATGGATAGCTGTGGATTGTGATAAAAGGTGTATGAGCCCCCAATAAAATGTTTTTTTTAAAAGACTATGACCAGGGACACACACACACACACACACACACACACACACACTTATGTTCATGCTCACACTTATAGTCTTGAGGAAGAATCTCATCAATCCCTACCCCACCCATGCCCACACACACATACATATCCACTAGGATGCCTCAAGGCACATATGCTCATTCATCAGACTGACACATAAACAACCTGAACACACACAAATGCATCCACCAGGACTGCCAACATATGTGTTCACACACATATACCACAGATACCCATTAGCTTTGTCCATCAGCAATGTACACACACACAAACATACCCAACAGGAGGTCTCTCTGCAAGCATACACACACTACCAACACACATACACACATAGATACCTCTACCCACTGAAAGGCAGAATATGACGCACACATACACATACACAAAAAAGAAAGCACAGAGAGAACTGTCATGAGGCCCCCAACACACCTCCCCACCAAGAATTAGGCAATCACATACTAATGACACATGCACACACACACACATGCATACTCAGAACCTGCCCGGAGAATCTGCATTAGTGCACATACACACACACACAAACACGGAATGATGCCATCAGCCACACACACATATCCACTAGGATGCCTGTTTCAGACTCACATGAACACACATACTCACCTACTCACCATAAGGCCATCACAAGCATTCACACTAGCCACAAACAAGAAGCCATTGAGTTTGCCACAAACCACAAAGACATACCAGCAGTAAGCCTGCACCAGTCATACAAACACACAAGGATACGAGAACCTCTTTCTGCTCTCTTTTCCCCATGCACACACCAAGAAGACTGCGACCAGCCACACATACAAAGCAGGATTGTCACCAGCCACACACCAGGAGGTATGCTTACACACACACACACACACACACACACACATACCCCAACCAAGAGGGAAGAGGGCGGGTCAGTTTTCCTAGTGGGTAGATATGCTTGTATGTATGGATGCTGACAAGCTTCTTGTGTGTCTGTGTGTGTGTGTGCGCGCTTTATTAGCTTCACTTCTCCAGGATGGGAATGTGTGTGCGTGTGTGGAGTGTGGGGCTATGGGCAGTGCTCCCTGTGGGTATATATTTATGTGTGTGGTGGCAGCCCTCCTAGTGTAATATGTGTGCGTATATGTGTGATGGGGGAGTGGTGCCAGTACTCCTTGTGGGTATATGTATGTGTAGTGTCATTCTTCATGGTAGGCATGTATGTGTCTGTGGCTGCTCCTATTCCTCTTGTTGGGAATGGATGTGTGCATGTATGTGGTGAGGAGATTGATGGCAGTGTTGGAGTGAACATGTGGTACGTGCTTGTGCATGTTCTTGTGTCTGTCATGTGCCTGTGTTACTGATGGTAGCTCTATGGATATGTGTGTGCATGTGTGTGTATGTAGTTGGTAGTAATCTTCCCAGTTAATGTATATATGTATATCATCGTGTCTGTACCTGGAGCAGTCCTTCTGGTGGGTTTGTATGTATGCATGTGCATATGTGTGTCTAGTTACAGAGCTGTCACTAAAGAGTCCCTCAAGGGACATACTACATCCATGTTTTACCTCTAGGGGAAGGTTCTGAGACCTCTGGGTGCAGTTACCATGTCACCTTGTCTTGACAGCTGATAGCAGGTTCTGTAGGCTCTAGGTGTACTGGACATAGCTTTGCTTTGAAACTGAGGGAAGGATCTGTGGCTCATTTATATACTTGAATTATCTCTTTCTCACAGCTGTTGAAAGGGTATGTGGCTGCTGCATTTGTTTATTCTTCATTCTCTTTAAAAAATAACCGTGGGCATTCTGGATTTTCTTGATGCATTTGATGTATGGTTGATTTTACAAGAGGTTAAAAATTTTATTGTGTTTTAACATGTCTTTTCTTTATGGTTCATGGAAGATTCTGTGGCTTCTTTTTTGTTGTTTTTCATTGACTTTTTCATATAGATGACATATCCTTTTCTTTATATCTGGTGGAAAAATATGGGATCTCTGGGTGAATTGACTTTATCCTAGTCTGGACTACTGGTGAAAGATTCTAGCACATTTTGGTGTCTTTGTTATTGACGCATCATTGTCTTTGTTTATAACTGCTTTAAGGTTCTGTGTATTCTTTGCAATTGGTAGAAAATTCTGTTTTGTCATTGTATCCTTTACAAAGAAGAAAATCCAATGGTTTCTCGACATAGTGGACATATCCTTGTCTTTCCATCTTTTGAATTGTTCTGTGGCTTCTGGGTGCCTTTTTTTTTTTTTTACTGTTGGACATTTTTGAGTGTCTGGATTTCCTTGCCCCTACAACTGGTGGAAAAAGTTCTACAGACTAAAGGTGTTCTTTGTGTATCTCTTTCTGTACAGCTGGGGAAGGTTCTGTAGTGTTTGGGTGCATTTGACAAATTGTCATTTTGGCAGCTTGTGGAAGATTCTGTAGCTTCTTCTTCGTTGGTTCTGTAGTTTCTTGGTGTCTTTGGCTTATTCTTATCTTGATAGCTAATGGAAGTTCCTGTGGCCTCTGGGTGTACCTGATGTATCTATGTTTTCATAGCTGGTGGAAGCTTCTATGCCCTCTTTTTCTGGTTATAGTTTAAGGTTTGGGGGATTTTTTTGTTGTTATTTCTCTGTGGCTTCTTGATGTTCTTGAAATAACTTTGTCTTTATAGTTGGTAGATGATTCTATGGTGTGGTAGTGACATAATCTTTTGTCAATTTGGTACTATTAAGAATGAATAGACATCAAATGGGGGGAACACATATCAATGTATTCACACACCCCCAAGGTGCCCACTGAGGACATGTGGGAGCATGAGCAAGAGTGGTGAAGAAAGCTGATGGTGGCCAGCTATCAAAAGATATAGCATCTGGGGTCTTAAAGGCTTGACCATAAACAAGCAGCAATCTAGCTCAGGAGCAATAAAACCCACCATAAAAGAAGCTCACTTGCCTGTGCAATCATGAGGTGCTGAAACAATCAGGCAGCAGGCATCAAAGAACAAAAATCAAAATCAATGGACCAATTAACTCCCGATATCGCTGAAGACAAATGGATACAGAGGCAAACAAAAAGATGGTGCCCAGCTACCAAATGGTTGAATATCTAGAGTCTCAAAGACTTGAAGATAACTGAGTGGCCATTCAGCATGGAGACAGCAAAGTCCACAGGGAAGAAGCACACCAGCAAATGTGATCAAGAGGGTCCAAAGGGAGCAGATATCGAGCATCAAAGAACAGGAATCACTTCATTACGAGTGAGGGGAGGGGCAGGGTGGGGACCTAAGGCCCACTGGTGGCCACTCCTTACAGGGGAGAAACAGGAAGGAGACAGACTAGTCAGAGTGCAGCCAGGCAGTGATGATGCATACAAGTTTCCTCCAGTTCCTGAGCTCTCCCCATCCCCCAACCATCATGGTCCCAACTCTACCTTGCACATCCGGATGGACTGGAGAAGGTACATAGTGGAGAGGGGGGCTGGAGATATGGGGAAATCAGGATGGATGAGCCCCCTTTGGCCGGTGGTTAGAATTGAACTACTGGATGGTTGGAGAGAAGATGGAGTAGAGACAGAACCAGCTGCAAGGATCTGCATATGACCTATCTGGAGGACGGGCATGGGGGAGTAGGCTGAGGGAGGTGTCGGGCAGGGTAACATATGACAGAATAATAATAATTTATAAAGTATTGAGGGTTGATGGGAGAGAGAGAGCAGGGGAACAGGGGACGGGTTGAAGGATCTGACACCAGGGGCTAGGGGAAATGGCGGATGTTTGGAGAATGATGACGGCAGTGGACGTGCAAAGGTTCTTGTCACAGTATGTTTATTTATATATTGGAAAAATGATGTATGACCCCCTAGTAAAATGACTTTTAATTTAAAAAATAAAAAAAAATAAAAGAGAACAGAAAAAAAATTATGAATGGGTTTGGCTGAGCCCCGGTGGTGTAGTGGTTGAGTGCGGGACTGCAATTCACTTGCTTGGAGGTTCAAATCCAGCAGCAGCTCTCCAACACCAAGGCTGGGTAATTCCCAAGACCATCAGAGGGCAGTGATCACCACCACTCCCCCCAAAAAAGAATGAATGGGTGTAATTTAGCTTGTCAATTAGGTTGCAGCTTGATGACCTCATTTGGAGGTGCTAAGGAGATAAATGACTCACTGGAGATGGGATATTTCCCCTTGTGACATGTTGGAAAGGCAAATGGAGTATTGCTGGAGCCCTGGGATTGAATGATCCACTTGGAGATGTCTGTCATCACTGAGATGAGGTGGTGACCCTGGATCCAGAAGAATTCCTGCCCACTGGCTTGTAGATTTTCAGCTTTCAACATCGTTGCATGTGTTGTGTGAGTCTGAAGAGGGATTTATAGACTGGTTTCAGGTCCATGGGTTAATATAAGAGTTATGATCTTTATCTGAAACAGGCTAGGATGTTTTCTTAATGTACAATTACTCTTTGAAAAAAAGCTTTCTCTTATCCACGAGTCTCCCTGGATTAGCGTCCTTAGTCCACCCAGTACTAGCACATGCTTCCCCTCCCCCACTTTTGCTTTTTTTCTTCTGGAAGGTCCTGTAACTTTTTTTATCATTCTTCAGTGACTTCTTGATTGTTTTTTACTTGTTTTTACAGTTGGCAAAAGGTTCTGCTGTATCTTAATGTTCTTGTTGTGTCTCTGCCTTTATGATTCCTGGAAGGTTTTGTGGCATTTTTGTGCACTTGATGTAGCTTTAACTTAGAAGCTTTGGGAAAATGCTGTGATTTTATTCATTTATTTATTTTTTATTTCTGTGGATTCTCTATGTACTTTATTTGTCTTTGTCTTGCAGCTTTGAAAGTTACTCCAGCCTCTGAGTGCATTTCATTTGATGCATTTCTTAAATATGTGAGAAGTTTAAAAAGAAGAATAATCTTACAAAAGAAGACAGTCCAACCTAGTCCAACTTAAGATATGAACCAGAGAACTCTCCAGACTCAGGAGCTGCAGGTTTATGAGCTTGAAAGGTGAGTGGGATAGAGAAAAACCACAAATTGGGGATGCAGTCATCTGGTTCAAAGGACAGTGGAAACATAGCAGGGTCCCAATGGTTCTCTGGTTTAGGTGGCCTCATGGGACTGCCCCTCCAGTCAGACACAGAATCCCAGTGAAATTCCAGTGAAGGAGAGAAAGGTGGAGGGTCAGAAAGCGGAAGAAAGGGTCCCCATTATCTCTTTTATACAAAGGCCACATCTTTCAGGAGGAATCATCAGGTTGCAATCAGATGGACAGTTTTTACTCCTTTCTTCCACAAGTGCAAAAAAGTCTCAATACTGCACAAGGAGAGGTGCACAGAAATGAAATGAGAGAGACACTCAATGCAGATATACTCAAAATAATTGCAAACACTCTCTTTGTAACGTGCTTTCTGACCTGCCCACACTTGGTCTCCATGGACGTCCGTGTCATTACTTGTCAGTTTGATGTATTTTTGTTGCTACAGCTAATGAACTATTCTATGACTTCTTTTTTTTTTTTTTTTAGTGCGGGGCAGGAGTTAGCAGGTTGTGGGGTAAGATCCTGTGGCTTTGTTTTTCTATTCTGTGATGTAGTTGGTAGATCCCTATCTTCACAGTTGGCAGAAGATTGCTTGTTGTTGTTCTGTGGCATTGTTGATGTCTTTGAACCACACTTGCCTTACAGATTTTGTAGGACAAAGTGTTCTGGGATGGACTGGACATATTCTGATTCTTGCAGCAGATGGACAAGTTTGCCTTGTCTTGCTGTGTTTATTTTAACCTTCTTTTTAACAGTCGGTGGAGGGTTCTGTGACCTCTGAGTGCTCTTCATATCTCTTTATCTTATTCCTGTGGACAGTTCTGTGGTGTCTTGGTGCACTTGAAGGATCTCTGTTTGGAGGGATTTGGGAAGATTCTGCAGACTTTTTGTTTTAGTTTTGGTTGTTGTTGTTCTGTGAGTTCTTGATGTACTTGACAAGCCCTTGTCATCTCTGGTAGAAGGTTCTACCATGTCTTGGTTTCCTGATTGTACCCTGCCTTTACTGCCCGTGGTTTAATGGCATTAGATATTTAATGTATCTTAGTCTTTTCAGCTTTTGGGAGATGCTGTGACTTCTTTATTTCTTTAAATATTTGGTTCTGTGGCTTCTTTTGTCTTCTATTTTTATATGTAAAACAATAGTCTGCATTCTTTTCCATTACAGATTGGGTCAGTTTTTGGTTTCAAAGATGGATAAAATACAGGTTAGCAATTCAAATTCAATCAAGACCATAAATTACTTTCCATTTTTTCCTACTTTGATAACAATGAATATTTATGTTTAAAAACGTTTTGATCCCTACTCCCATCAGGGCAATGATGCCACAAAAAAAAGGTTTTATCTTCATTTTTTATTAAAAAAAAAAAACAGCAGAGAAAGAGCACATAAAACATGAGACTTGGAAAAAGCACTTGACCCAGAGATCAAATGGCAGTATACAAAGCTCTGATGTATCAACACAATTCAAAAATTGGTAACTCAGTGTCAACCATGCCTCATCAAAGATGATATTCAAATGTTATCTTAAATACTATGCCTATATGTATATATACTTGCATATATGTATGTAATATGCAAATATTTAATAACTTAAATTTTGTTATATTTGTTTATAAATGTATATAGATGCAAATGCAACAAGGAAGCACATGGACATTGGGCTTCTACTTAAATCTTATCTCAATACAAAAAACGTTTGTTCTAATAATGTGGCGTGGCAGTCATGTACTTATGTTAATTTCATGTTGAGATGTAGGGGTGGAGTCTAGCCTGTTAATCTGGAGATATCCATGGAGTAGACAAAAAGGCCTCTGTGTGGGCATGGCTTTCTCCTGATACGTCTGGGAAATCTCACGATATTTCCCTCATGAAGGCGAGAAGCTATCTCCCAGGTTGTTGGGAGTTAGTCTCAGAGATGGCTACTCACGGACAAGACAAGATGGCAGCGTCTGAGGAGCCAGGGAAGCCACACGGCTTTGCCCTGACAGAGCCAGACCTCTGAAGCGGAGGAGGCCACGTGGAGAATCCTGCCAACAATGAGTGACTTCTGCCACCACTGGATCCTGTGAATGAACCCTGAGCCCTGGAAGCGAAGAGTCATGGGGAGAACCCTGACTATGCTAGCATTCTGTACCCACTGACCTGTGACTTCGTGAGTCGGAAGGAGACATTATAGACTGGTGTCTGACATATGGGTTAATATCGGACTTGTGACTTTGAACTGGAATGAGTTGGGATACTCTCTCAGTGTTCCATTCTTTTGTATATAAACCCTTTCCTTATATCTATATGCATGTCTATGAAATTTCTTCTTCTAGTCTACCTGGACTAACACATGTGGCATTGCATGATACTTACCTTCTTTACACACTCACTGAAGACAAAATTATTGCATAAGCTAATGTGGTGAAGAAAGATGATGTGCCCAGCTATTAAAAGATATAGTGTCTGGGGTCTTTAAGACTTGTAGCCAGATAAGTGGCCATGTAGCAGGAAAACTACAATGCCCACATGGAACAACAAAGTCCACCAGTCTGTATGATCATGAGGATCAACTGGAAAAGGTATCAAAAGATAAAAGTCAAACAACCAAATCTATGTGAAGGGGTGGGTAACTAGTGGAGACCCAAAACCCACCTGTTAATTGAATAGCCCTTCTCAGAAGGGTCACATGGAAGGGATGATAAATCCAAGGTGTGACATAGCACTGATGAAGTACATAACTGTCCTCTAATTCTTTAATATTCCCCCCTTACTATTATGGGTTTTATTTGTTTTAACTCGTGAATCATATTAAACTAGAGTAGGTTCATTTGTATAATTAAGATCATTCAGTAGAGGAAAGTCAAGTAAGATAACCCTTCAGAAACAATAGCAGGAGTGATGGTTCCCAGAGGGTACTGGAAGGGAAGGGTGGGGAGGAAGGAGCAACTGACTGATAGCATTGAAGACTGTATACTCCATTCAAGAGGAGCGGACATTAGAATTGTACATAAATGGATATATTGGATAGGAAAAGGTGTGTAAAAGTTTAAGATAATGGTTCCAGGGGGAAGGGAGGAAGTAGATAAAGAGAGCTGATATCAAGGAGTTTAAGAAAAAATAAAATGTTATGAAATTGACTCTGCAGCAATTATACAATACTGCTTGATGTGGTTGAAGTAATGAATGTTATCATATCTGTAAGAGCTCACAATAAAAATTATTTCTAGAAATAGAACCAAGAAAAAGAATATGCCTAATATATCTATCAAAATTAATGCTATCATTTTGCACTTTCTATTATTTTCAGTATATTCTATCAACATCAACACTGCCTTCTCCACAAGGAATTCCAAAGCCTCTTATACTTAGTTCACCATAATCTCCCCTGTCTTGGAACCCCCCTCCTCTGCTGTCACCTCCACTTCTTCTGCTCCACCCTCCTCCATCTCCTTCTCCATTACCGTTAACTTCCTATCCGCCTCCACCACTGCAGTCACAGCATTCACCCCTTCCTCCACCACATCCTCCACCACTCCAACCATCCGCTTATCTCCTTTATCATGGAGACCTTGTAGGGCGTGGAGGGGGAGTTTAATTTCATGCAGTCGGTCAGGAAATCATTCTGTCCACATCTTACTAATGGCACACATATGCTTTTTTACCTCCTGACTGAGGCCACAACTTGTGCTTATGTTCTTAAATAGAGCTCCATGAACAACAAGTCAACATGACCATGGAACTGTTGTCTTGGTGATGATAAATCATGCTGTCTAAGTTCATAAACCATGCTGTTTAAGTTGACAAATTTTTGCTCTGTGGTATGTTATTACATTTGCTTTATCAGATACCCAAAGGACTGTGCAGTCACATATAAATGTTTCCTTAGCAGATGCCGGTGGCATTCATAGTACTGGAGAGTGAATTATTGATTCTTTCTAGCTATTGGATTTTTCATGATTTAAATTATCAGCAGTGGTTTTCTGACATGATTTCTCTGGACTTTGAGAGAATATCCTTCCCTTTTGATTCCACTTGCCTAGCATAAGCATGATGTCTGAAGTCGTCTTGGGTGCAGCACGGGTATCACAGATTGCATGAAATACTTGACACATTTCACTATTTTTATCTAGTTGAAAACATTTAAGTGCCTCATAATGTAATGTCAGTAAATTTTGAAGCTCTGTACTTAAATATAACAGGACTTTCTAAGAGCCATCTTTCTTTTTATAAAGAATTTTTTACTATCGCCTGATGTGTTAAGCCAGGTTGATTAGGAAAACAAATGTCTTTGACACTCCTTTATATGTGAGAGAGCTTTCTACCAAGAAATAATTATAGATCAAGTAATCATCCCAGCTCAGTCCAGTTCAAGTCCATAAGTCCAGTACTAGTCCATAAGTGATAGGAATCAGGCTCCTCTTCACACTTGATGTAGCCACAAGCAATGATGCTGATTACAGGACTATCACTGGTGGTAGAGTGCAAAATCTTATAGAATCAATGGTGGTATATGCATCTCCAGGACTTGTGCAGGTCTCCATGTGACTGCCCAACAGGAAGGTAAGGACAGAGAGAGAAAGAGAAGTCTGCCTCCAGAGAGTCATTTATCTTGCTGGACCTACAATTGAGGTCATCAAGCTATGACTTTATTGACTAGCTAAACACCACCCATATCTTCCTATGCCTTCCTTGTTGGCACAAAAATCTAACTCTCACATCTGATACCTGCAGAATATGGACATGCCATTTCTTTTATAAAACTCTTCATCTCATGAAAACTTTCTAGTCTCTCCCTGCTCAAGTGATACTGTTTTCCAAATTCCATGATGAATTTTCTGAGCACCTAACCATAAGCAAAGTTCTAAAAGAGTCAATTCTGCTGTTTGCTTATG
The DNA here is from genome assembly GCA_004026705.1 of Nesogale talazaci. Taxonomy (NCBI): domain Eukaryota; kingdom Metazoa; phylum Chordata; class Mammalia; order Afrosoricida; family Tenrecidae; genus Nesogale; species Nesogale talazaci. The sequence goes on from PVJH01008226.1 coordinate 86,578, forward strand.
GCCTTGCTTGTCTCACACAGTCCCTTACACTTCAGTGCCTCCAGAGTGTCCAGTGCATCTCCCTCTAGTGTTGGTCCAAGACCTATTTCTAGATCCTTGTTCTGTGACTTCTTGATGAACTTGACTTATGCTGCCTTTATAGCTCATGGAAGGTATTGCAACCTCTGGGTGTATTTCATTGGCTATTTCAATGTTGTTAAATCTGGTACAATAGTCTATCGCTTCTTTTTATTGTTCTGGTAGGTGGTCCTGCGTCTTCACTCTTTTTCTTCTTCTCTGACTTACTGATGTAGTTGATATATTCTAGTCCTTATAGGTGAAGGGAAGTCCTGTCATGTTTTGATGTTTATATTGTACTGTTATTTTTACAGATTGTGGAAGGTTATGTGGTTTCTTCTGGTTTTTCTTTGTTCTATGGCTTCTTAAAGTTCCTTGAATTATGTTAACCTTACAAATCTTGAA
>PVJH01008227.1:0-86929 GCA_004026705.1 Nesogale talazaci
TGGTCCTCCCTCCTCCCCTTACCCTATCTCTTGGGCCAGCTAATATGGCATATAGGAGTCTTCTCTTTTATACTCACCATACTGTTTCTACTTACCTCAGGGGGCCCATGCCGTACTTTTCCTTTTGTGATTGACTGACTTCGCTTAGCATAATTTCCTCCAGTTCTTCCCATGCAGAGATGTGTTTCATGTGCTCGTCAGAGCTTTTGAGTGATCTGCCTTATGATCTTAATGCTGCAGTCTGTCACTTCAGACAGGAATCTCACGTGTGCTCCACTGGTGGCTCACACTTTTTGATGGTAATAGGAATCTCTTTCACTTTTATACTCAGTGGAATGGCAAAAATGACCAATATCCTCTATTAGTGTTTTCACACCCTGTTTACATGGTACCATCCAATCATTTTATGGGAGCCACAAAAACAGGAATAGAAGAGCCATGCCAAGTAAATTCACTTCACTACAGTTAGTAGGAAGATCTTAAAAAATCTTTTTTATTAAATACTTTCATTGGAGGTTCTTACATCTCTTATCACAATCCACACATTCACCCTTTGTGTTGAGCACATTTGCACATATGATGCTATCATCATTTTCAAAGCATTTTCTTTCTACTTGGGCCCTTGATATTAGCTCCTCATATTCCCCCTCCTTTCCTGCCTGTCTTCCCTCATGAACCCTTGATAAGTTATAGATTATTATTTTCATATCTTACATCATCCTCTGTCATTCTTAACCCAATTTTTCATAGTTTGTCTCCCTGGAAGGGGGTTTTATGTTGATCCTTGTGATCGATTCTCTCTTACTCCCCCCACCCTCCCCTAATCCTCCTGGTATCTCTATTCTCATTGTGGGACCTGGATTGTCTCATTGTCTATCCTGGATTTCCCGTTTTTTGGGCTCCTGTCTGTATCAGTGTGCATGTTCTGCTCTAATTCAATTTTTAAAGTAGACCTGAGATCATGATAGTGGGGGGAAGGAAGCATTAAAGAACTAGATGAAAATTGAGTGTTTCATCGTTGCTACACTACATCCCTTGTGGCCTTTCTGTGTGGGATGTCCAATTGCCTACAGATGTACTTTGGGTTTCCACTCCACATACCTCCATTCTTTGTTCACATTGGGTATGATTTTGTTCTGGGTCTTAGATGCCTCATCCCTGATCCCAAGGATACCTCATGATCACATAGACTGTGTTTCTTTCATGTGGGCTTTGTTGCTTTCCAGCTAGATGGCTGCTTATTTATCTTCAAGCCTTTAAGACCCCAGATGCTATATCTTTTGATAGCTAAGCTCCATCAGCCTTCTTCACCACATTTGCTTATGCACCTGATATGTCTTCAACAATTGTGTCAGGAAGGTGAGCATCAGAGAATACTGGTTTATTAGAATAAAGTGTTCTTATGTTGAGGAATTACTTGAATTGAAGTCCGATGTCCATCTACAACCTTCATTCTTAACATGTAGATATAAGTACGTCGATCTAGTGCCATCTCATTATGTATAAATGTATTTACATATATATGCCTGTATTTAGACCTCTATAAATGTCCTTTGCCTTCTGGTTCTTTCCTCTATTTAGTATGAAGTTCTTGTACTGCATGTTGTTGCACATATGAGTGCAAGAATTTCTGTCGAGTAGGTGGAATTTATTCTTATAAAACCTGAGATTGATCCTGTAGGTTTTTAGTGTAAGTTCTATATCTTCTTTCTATGTTGCTCTAGGACCTCCCCATGTCTGGAATTTGATAGATTCTCAATAAATTTTTCACAAAATATCTGATGTCTGAGGAAACATAAGACAACTGTACCAAGTTAGTAGACCGGCAAACATGGTCTTGCTACCTCAATGCCTTATATACTGTATTACGATATGTATTGTATTTCCAAACCTGAGAATATCTCTATATTCTGTGAATGATTCTCAGTGGTTATTATTGTAAATTTCCCTGACAATTAACCCTCATTGCTTGTGTAAATAGGGTCCATCCATGAAAGAATTGATTCTGTAGAAGGGAATAATTCAGGTACCATGATATGGAGGTAGCCTGCATTGGCCCAATATTCCTCTCTCAGGGCTTTAAAAAACTAATACCTAAAAAAATTAGTACCAGGGGAAAATCAGAGGCAATATTAATGGAAGATTGTTATACCCCAACTCTACCATAAATTAACAAGGAGGTTTTGAAAGGAAGTCAAAGACAGATAAATTAAAAACAAAAACAGACAACAAAACGTAGATCCAGGAATGGATTTTGCACTTTCATTAAATCCTTGCTTCAATTTAAGAGCCATTTGTTGTGACATCATAGCCCTGCTGATACTGGCCCTCGGGAAGGGGATACAGAAGATAAGAATGTTTTAGTACACTGCGGTGAAGAAAGAAAATGGTGCCTTGCTATCAGATAAAACTGTGTCTGGGGTCTTAAAGGCCTGTTTCCAAATAAGCAGCCATCTACACGAGGTTTCATCTAAGCCCACACAGAAGAAGCATACCAACATCAGTCACTGAGCATTGTAAATCCACAGTCCAAAGTTGAAGGAGGAAATAGAGTAAGTGCCTAAATTGTGGGAATTCTGTTTTCAGAAGCCTGTGGATTACTGTGGGAATCCAAGATACATTTATGGAATCTGATTTCCCTCTATCCTTAATGGAGGGAAGGAAGTGGTTGCTAAACAGAGTGCATTGGAGAGGTGACCATGGAAGATCAAAAGGATAAACCTGACTTGCATGTTTAAAACCTTGTCAGTTGATTGCCCCCTCTGATGAATGTTAAGCCTAAGCTAGTTTACAACGTTTTCTACATTTTGCTTGTTTGTTCATTTTGGGGTTTAGCGCAGATGTGTTATGTCACTGGGGGTCATCTCTTGATTTTGTGTTACATGTTTTTCTGTCATTCAGTATATGAAACCCAGGATTGAAGAGCCTATGGGGACAGCAAGTAGAATAAGGGTTTCAGGGGACTGGAGTAAGGGGGTACATTGTGGTGGGGGTCAGGGTGGGGAATAGGAGCTGATATCAGGAGTCCAGGAAGGAAAACAATGTTTCAAAACTGGTTGTGGTAAAAATTGTACCATTAGCTGCTTGATGTCATTGAACTGTAGAATGGTATTATATCTGTATTAACTCCCTATGAAATGACTTTGAGGGAAAAATGAATAGATTGTTTCTAGGGTCAATTATGTGGTCTTCAAGACTTAAAATGTCACACCACTCAAATGCGCCTATTTTGGGTTCTAATTAAAATCTGTTTAAGCAAATATGCTAGCTTTCCTTTCAGTTCATTTTTTTTTTCAGTTCATTTTTATTGCTGAACTTTTCGACCTTATATATCTCTCTTCTGTAACTGAAATGATTGATTCCCTGCAGGTCTTTTAAATAACATGCACATCAAAACTACCCTCTGCCTACCACTGTTTAGGGCCTGCCTTTTTGCTTTGTGAACTACCTGACACTTATTTTCAAAGAATCATTTATCACTGATGGTGCATTCTCTGTCTCTCTGCTCATTTTTTACCCCAGATACGGTAACTAAGCTTTCTTACTTGAATTTATCTATGCTTATAATACTATCAAAAGTTGGTTATATACATTTTCATAAAATGAACTTTAAACTAAAAAATTTGACTTTTATCTTTTTGCTGTGTAGGCGTGGAACAAAAAAGAACACTTTTTGAGGCTATATTTACATGAGCCGAGAAATGCTATGGCATATGCTGCAGGTGCTGATAATGTAGTCAAAAGAAATGGCTAGCAGTATTAGTATCTTACCTTATTTTACTCTCTCTAGTTCAGAAAATGTTACTTTTTCATTGTGGGTGGCATTCATTAAAATAATGAGAAGATGGTGAGACAAAAAAAAAAAAAACAAGAAAGAAAGAAAGAAATTGCATCTCCTCTTGAATTTCCACAGACAAGGTGCTCTTCCAGGTACACATTGCTGTTACAGGCTTGGGCTAATATGGCTTCTTATGTTCAGCAATTTTTTAAAGCAGATGACCCAACATAATTGGTATCTCAGAAGAATTTGCTATAAGAATTTTAAAAATGAGATATAATCCATGACTCTGTGAGGGAGCACAAAAGAATTAGGTGGTTGGCATAAGGGAAGGCTTCTCCCTGAGATGCAGGCAGGATTTCATTTTATTGCTTTCAAAATAAATAGTTGGCATCCCTCAGGAATCCAGTGGCTCCTATTCTTCCCCTATCTCTCCCTGAATCTTCCCTGGAAGGATATTCACTCATCTGCCTGAAATAGCTGCAGATTAACAAAATCTTAATCAACTCATAATTTAGGATTAACAAAACAATGCTTACTGGGTCTTGGAATTGTCTAGTGTCTATGAAAACAGGGTTTTGTAAATGCCGAACAGTCAGAATGTTTCCCTTGTGAATTCCTGGGCTTTTTGTACAGACACTGACCATTTCCCCTCACTGGAGTACTTCTGTGAGTCTTCATGAAGTCTCGCTTGATCTAAATCGTACTATTCCTTCCATAAGATGTTCATTTTAATTTTAACAGAGACTCCAGTTTGCTCTTTGACAACTTGCCTCATGTCTTTGCAGAAGACAAATTGCCATTGCGAAGAGGCTAGTTTGGAGATATCAACCCAAAAATATTTCAAAGGGAGGAGACATCCAAAGGGGACAATTACTTTTGATGGCTTGTCCAATTAACTTAGAAATATCCTTGACATTTTTTCCTCCAGGAAGAAAGACTTTATATGACAGTTTTTTTTTAATGCTGCTCTTGTTTGGGGGTTATGGCTTTTAAAAAATCTTTGTAGTTTTCAAGCCTTTAAACTACAGGAAGGGGCCCTGAACTGAGCCCCGTGGTCTTATGCCAACTCGCATGTATGCAGCTCCTAGTGCAGTGTGCTCCTAGTCTTCTCCCACTTAAACGCATTTTGATGTCATCAATTCAAAGCTGCCACAAGGTCTCTCCCTTGTGACTGACTGATTACAATCAAAAGTGGAAAAAAGTAAAACACACTTTAAAATTAAAAAGCTAACAAGAAAAAAGGGGGAGGGGAGCAGTCAAACCATTTAAATCAGTGCCATAATACTATTTTAGAAAACCAGCTTTCTATATTTTAAAGCTTTCCGTGTCTGAGGCATTTCTCCAGAATTTGGTGCTATAATTGTAGCACCATCTTGACACTCCTACTTTTAAGCCCCAAAGCTTTTGCCTTTTCCTTTTACAAAGAAAAATGAGAGTTGAGTGACCACGATGTGCACTCATGACTCACAGCTAATGGAAGCTGTAGGGAGAGACACACCTGGACCGAGCCAATCGCTGCCCTGTACATCCTGATTGGGATGTGGAATAAGGAGAGGGGCTAGGACCTCGAAGGGAGACATGGGATTGGCTGAAGTTCAGAGGCAGTTAGGGTACATTGCCTTCAGTATAGCATCCAGCACGGGATTCCCTTGTGAAATTCCAAAAGATGGGGACCCTTAGGAACATATGAATTTCTACTTCACAGAAGAACCCTTGTGAAAAAGATAATTGGTATCCAGTTGTTTCTGACCCATGACAACCCCAATATGTTAGGAAAAAGTGGGATTCTTCCACCTCCACATTCCAAATTTGGATGATTTTGAGCCCCCAGGTCCACAGGTCAGGGCTCAATCACAGGCCACATCTAATTAACGTTTCAACATATGACACATTACAATAGCCTACACCAATGGTCGGCAAACTGGCTCATGAGCCATACATGGCTATTTCAGTGAGAACGTGCGGCTCTGAAATAACATTGAAAACATTTGAGGGTTATTATTTCAGATCATGGTGATTTCATTTGAAAAACATATTTAAGGTTCTTGTCCTTGTGGTCACTCAATGCTAGGTGGGACAGGACTGGTTCTTCAGTCTTAAGAGTTTGCCGACCCCTGGCCTACACAGTTGTCAACAGCTTCCCTTCACCCCAACCTCCCTGCAAAAACCATGTGTTTTTCTCCCTCTGTAAGAATGATGTGGTTTAGTTCCACTCCCTGATCTGAAGCATTCAGTGTTTGGTGAACTCAGGGTGAACACAGGAGCAGGAGAAGACCAGACACCTGTGATGTCAAATCAAACCCAAGAACAAAAAGCCCCGGTGTCAAAAAGGTGAAGCTGAGGAAATGACCCAAGCCACGGACCTTGCCACAGTTCCTGCTTATTGTGAACACTCGTTCCACAGGCCTTCACTCAACATACCACCACTCATGGGGCCTCCATTCTTGGAGTCCCAGCTCCTATCAAGAGCAAGCATAATGTCCTTCCTGTCTAAATGCCCAGATCGCTTCCTTTTCTTTGCTAGGTGAGACATGGCCTGCATTGCCCTGGTCCCCCATATCTCCACCTGGAAGGTGTTTCTCTATCCGTTAAATATTTTTCACACTTTCCCTTGCAAGGTCCTTCTCTCATGGTGGTTTTTGCTAGGTGTCAAGTTCCCCTGACCTATAGTGACTCTTAGCACAACAAAACAAGACAATGCATCGTCCTCTCAGTTGCTCCTGTGCCTGAGCCCATTGTGAGAAGCACGGTGTCAGTCCAGCACTTCAAGAGCCTCCCTCCTTTTTGCTGCTCCTCCACTTGATCAAATAGGATTTCCTCTTCCAGGGACTGGTCTCTCCTGATACTATGTCCAAAGTATGTAAGATGAAGCCTTGCCTTCCTTCCTCTAAGGAGGACTCTGGCCTGACTTCTTCCAATACAGATCAATTTGTCCTTTCAGCAGTCCATGGTACTATCAATATTTTTCTCCAGGAACGTAATTCAAATGCATCTATTCTTCTATGGTCTTTGCTATTCAATATCCAACTGTCACATGAATCTGAGGCAATAGATAATACCATGGCCTGGGTCAGAAGTACCTCAGTCTTCAAATTATTATCCTTGATCTTTTTTTGTTTGTTTTTTGTTTTGGGGCATCACTGTCCTGGTGGTATCCTTGATCTTTATTACTTTACAAAGGTCTTGCGCAACAGATTTCCCTAATGCTGTGCATCATTTAGTCTCTTGCGTGCTGCTTCCAAGAGCATTTATGGTGGATGCAGGCAAGACAAAAATCCTTGAAAACTTCAACCTTTTCTTCACTTATTGGTTCAGTGGTTTTGGCCTTCCTTATATTGAGTTGTAATCCATACCGAAGGCTACAGTCCTTGGTCTTCAGCAGCAAGTGCTTTAATTCCTACCTCACTCTCAGCAAGCAAGGTTGTATCATCTGCATGCCACAGGTTGTTAATACGCCTTCCTCCCGTGTCCACGTTGCAGTAGTCCTCATACAGTCCAGCTTCTCTGATTGCTCGGTATAGAGATTGAGCAATCATGGTGACAGAATGCAACCCTGAGGCGTATCTTTCTTGATTTTAGACCCTTGCTTTGGTCATGCAACCGCCTCTTGATCCATATGCATATTCTGATCACAATGACACGTTCTAGAATCCCCATTCTTCTCAAGTTATACAGTTTACTTTGATTCATACAGTCTAAGGTCTTTGCATAGTCAATAACACACAAGTAATTATCTTTCTGGTAATCTGTGGTGTGAGACAAAAACCATCTGGCATCAGTAATGATAGCCCTTGTTCCATGTTCTTTTCTGAAACTGGCCTGAACTTCTGGCAGTTCTCTGTCAATGTGTTGTTGCAACTGCTGTTGGATGATCTTCAGCAAAATTTTGCTTGAAGGTGATATCCATAATATCATTCAATAGTTTGAGAATTCTTTTGGGTCATCTTTATTGGAGTGGGTAAAAATATGGTCCTCTCCAAGTCAGTTAGCCAGGGAGCTGCCTTCCAAATCTCCTGATATAGATGAGCGAGTGCTTCCATGGCCACTTCAGCTTTCCAAAATATTTCAGTGGGTCTTCTGTCAGTTCCTGGAGACTTATTTTTGGCTAATGCATTCAGTATAGCTTTAACAATTTCTTTTATTTAGTACCTTTGGGTCTTAGTTGTATGCTTCCTTCTAAAATGGTGAACTGTCAACTAGTTCTTTCTGGTATACTGACTCTGTATTCTTTATATCTTCTCTCTCTTTTTTAAGTTTTAATTTTTATTGAAGTCAATACAGATAGCATATCATTTCATAATTCACTTGCTTCTAGCAATGCTGTACAATTGCTGCCATAGTTTCCAAACATTCTCTTCCTCTTTGAGTTCCTTGGCATCATCTCCCCACCACTGTAGCCCCCCGGACACTCTTTTTCTACTTCTATCCCTATAGGTTCATCATTCCTGGGTTTCATGTACTGAATAACAGAAAGACATGTCACACAAATTCAAGAGTGTGACCCCCCAATGAATTAAAACACCTGAGATAAGGCTCAATATGAACAAACAAAAAGAAAATGTTGAAAACCAGATCAGGTTTAACATGCATCAAAGGGGAGATCAGTGTTCAAGTCAATATTTTGCTTATAGAATTTTTCAAAATTGCAGTTTGAGGATTGCACTTTTTTCTTGAGTTCTTTCAGTTTCTGATACGCTGAACATGCTTTTCCCTTTGGGTTGTCTAATCCTATGCCCTTGAATATTTCATTATATTATTTGGCTTTGTCTTCTAGAGCTGCCCTTTGAAAATTTCTAACTTAGCTGCTTGACTTCATGTCTCCTTACCCTTGCATAAGCTACTTTACACTTAAGAGCAAGTTTCTGAGTCTCTTCTGACATCCACTTTGATCTTTTCTTTCTTTCCCGTTTTGCTTTGTTTTATATGATCTCTTGCTCTCTTCCTCTTGAACGTCTCCCCGTTCAGCAGGATTCTGCCGTTAGTGCTCAGTGCTCCAACTGTGCCTTGAGATATCCTCCAAAGGCAGGTGGGACAGACTCAAGGGCTCATTTGGTTTCTGTGGACTTGTGTTCATTTCCTTCAGCTTCATTCTGAACTTACAGGTGAGTTGTTGATGGTCTGTTCCCCAGTCAGGCCCTGGTCTGTCTCTAGCTGCCAATATTGAAGTGCTCTATTGTACTTTCACCCAGATGTAGTCAAATTGATTTCTGTGGATTCCATCTGGGGAAGTCCACACAGTCACATTTTGTGTTGTTGAAAAAGGTATCTGCTATGAACAGGTCATTTGTTTTTATTTCTATCACTAAGTCCATCTTTTCCAATTACTGTTTTTCTCTCCTTGTTTCCAATTTTTACATTCAAATTACCAATCATTAGTAATGCTTCCTGATTGCATGTTTGATCAATTTCCAATGGAAATCATTGGTAGAATTCTTCAATATCTTCATCCCTAGCTTTTGTGCATAAATTTGAATAGTAGTTGTATTGATTGGATTTCCTTGAAATCCGATAGATGCAATCTCATCACAGATAGCATTGCACTTCATGGTGAATTTAGCAAGGTCCTTTCTGACAATGAATTCCACACCATTCCTATGGATTGCGTTATTCCTGGTATAGTAGGTCATTTGATTTTCTGATTAGAAATGACCAATACAAGACCATTTCAGCTCACTAATGCCTGGGATATTGACCTTCATATGTTCCATTTCATTTTTTTACCACTTCCCATTTTCCAAAATGCATATTTTGCACATTCCAAGTTCTAATCATCATAAGATTTTTTTCAGCTGCCATGCCCTACCAGCACTTGAAGATCTGAAAACTCCTTACCTCCAGACCTTACCTGACTCACATCATCGTGGTTAACTCCCCTCCAAGAAATCAGCTCCTCGGGCTGAGTCCCGGTGGCGTAGTGGTTGTGCATGGGACTGCGGCCCACTGGGACAGAAGTTCAATTCCAGCAGTGGGGCTGGGCCTCCTACTCCCACCGCCGGAGAGCAGTGATGCCCCCCCCCCACAAAAAAAAAATCGAAATCAGCTACTCCTTAGTCACATTTTCAGTGTCCTTGGACCTGAGGGCCAAATCTCCCAGGAGCACCGCTAATAATGTTTGTTTGACACCTTGACGATTCTAAAATGCTTCCAAGCTATGCTTAGGGTTTTCAGTGACTTCTTCCTCCAAAGTGGAAAGCTGAGTCCTTCTTCACGGTCTGTCACTTATTTGCAAGTTTATGGTACGGAGGTGGCTTGAGCCTAATGCTCAAAGCTCTGCTAGTGATATTTCAAATGCCAGCACATTTCTCCAATGTGAACAGGTTTCAGCAGAGTTTCCAGACTGACAATAGACAATGAAGAAGGACTACTCTCTCTTTATGAAATCATTTTGCTTGCACCATAAGCTTGGTTTACTGCTTTCTTATTCTTTTTTTTTTTTTTTGGCATCACTGTCCTCTGGTGGTGGGAGTAGGAGGCCCAGCCTTTGTTCCTGTGGAGCTGTTGCTGGAATTGAACCTCCATCCCAGTGGGCCGCAGTCCCGCGCACAACCACAACGCCACCAGGGCTCAGGCCCACTTTCTTATTCTTATTGAGCAGGGAAAAACCTTTCATTGACACTTGCTACAGCAATAGTGTGGCAGAGTAGAACTGTACACCGGAGCGTTTCCATTGGCTGTTTTGTCAATCATCATTAGGCCTTCCTTCAGAGGTGGTTCTAGGTGGACGCCAACATCTAACCTTTGGATTAGTAGTTGAGCCCGTTCACCATTTGTTCCACCAAGGAGCTTCCCCTTTCCCAACTCATGTAAGAGAACCTCCGTGTTGATGCTAACTTCTATAGGAGCCCTGGGCCACTATACAATTGATGCCGTCACAGGCTGCCTCTGTCAGTACAATGTACCTTTGTCATTTGTCAGTTCTTCGGCCATCACACCCCAGAAGGGGCATTTGTGCAGACCCTTTCTGAGACATCCAAGGAAAAAACCTCCCTGTTCCCCTGGGGCAAGGCTTTTGAGGCACGAGTGACTTCTTGCCCATCTTCCTCCCACTGTTAGCCTTCAAGAGTGCGTGATGCACACGACAAGAAGCCTTGCCTATTTTGCTCATCGTGGCACTCATACCTTTTAAAACCAATAATTTCTGACCCAGAGCGGTCTTCCAGTGAATATTTTTTGACATATAAAAGAGTAATTCTCATGGTGGGTTGAAATATAAAAATCCTTCCAAATACAAAGTACTACTATTAGTAGTAATTTAGAGCCTTGGTAACTCATATGGCTCTCTTATTTAGTGCTTGACAAGCCACTCTATCACTCACTACAAACAAACAGAAAACCCCACTGTCATCGAATCAATGCTGACTTCTCTCAACTCTAGAGGACAGCTCCTGTGGTTTTCTGTGACAGTAAGTCTTTCATTTAGACCTTTTATCACTATAGAAGTCTTCTAAGATTCCTCAAGAGAGCTCAAGAGATGGCTGTCTTTCTGTGAAGGTGGAAATGAAGCACACAAGCTTTTGTGGTGAGCCTTTGTGGGGGAAAAGCACACAAAGGTATTTCTCACCTCAAGAAATACCAGCTTATTCTCTAGAATGTCTCTCAAGTCATCAAGTCAATGAAAAGCTCTTCTTTACAGACCCAGCTGTATCTTTTTCACAGGCTCTGCCTTCAGAATCCAGGTTGACTTCATTAAAAAAAAAAGAATCCGATCAAAGCCACGGGATTGTACCCATAGCAATCAACGAAGTCTACACGGAGGAAGCACACCAGCCTGTGTGGTCCAAGGATTGCAAATCATAAAATCTAAACCTGAAGCAAAGATGGGCGCCAGAGCTTAAATGGTGAACCCCTGGTTTGTAGCAAGCTCTAGATGGCAGGGGACGTTCAAAGTCCATTTGCAGGGCCCCCATATGACTTAAGTCTTCAGTGAATCCTCTCTGACCATAGTCATTGTTAGTGTGGTTAGGCCCCATCTAGTTGGTTTAGACACACAGCAACTCTATGCACCAGAGAACAGAACACTGCATGGTCCTGTGTCGTTTTCACATTTGTTCCTCTGACTGAGCCCATTGTGGCAGCCACTGTGACAATCCATCCTGTTGAGGGCCTTCCTGTTTCTTGCTGTTCCTCTGCTTTACTGAGCATGATATCCTTCTTCAGGGACTGGTCTCTCCTGACAACATGTCCAACGTATTTAAGACAAAGTCTTGTCCTCCTTGCCTCTAAGGAGTACTATAGCCATACATCCTTCCAAGTGGAGGGATGTGAGTAACCTTGTTTTCAGAGAACATTATGAAGTCGATTATGGCAGATACAGTTAAACTAAAGTGTAATATCACTTTATCTCCCTTTTGACTCACTGTAAAGTTGTTTCCATTAAAAAAAAAAAACAAATGAAGGGGAAAAACACATAGGTTATGCCTCTGGTGAATTCTCTCTGACCATAGACCAGGGATGTGAATAGTCTAGTTATCGTGCAGAGTGCATTGGAAAGTGGATTATTGCAGAAGCAGTTAGGTTAATATGTAATATCTTATCATTTCATCTCCATGTTGACCCATTTGAAATGTGTTCTAGTTTTTAATATTTTTGATTAAAGTTTTTCTCTGTTATAGTTTGTTTTGTATATTTTTTGTATATGAAATCTTAGATAGGAAAACCTATAGACACAGTAATTATATTAGTGATTTTTGGATGCATGAGAAGGGAGGATTCAAGAAAATGAATTAAGAACATTGACTACAAGAAAGAAGAAAATATTTTAAAATTGATTGTGGTGTTAACTGTACACGTTTTTAGAATATGACTGAACTACTGACTTGTATGATAAGAGTGGCAGTTACAAAGTCTTTCAACTTGAACGAAGTAGTGGAGTCTACCATGTCAATCAGGTCATAGGCAGTGATGCATCTGTGTGGGCATGGCATTCTCCAGAGGATTTTGGGAACGTCTGTCTTTCTTCCTGGAGGTGGGTCACCCACTCTCCCTGTGAGACATTCTGTTGACAAACCACACGGAGCTCTGCTGATGGAACCAGGGCCCTGGAACTGGAGGAGTCCTGTGGAGACCCATGCCAGCTCTGAGATGCTTCTACCACCACTGAATACACAAGACTTTGTACCCATTGGCCTGTGATTGCCCTGGAGTCATTGCATGTGCTTCATGAGTTTGAAGAGGACTTATAGATTGGTATTGGACATATGGGCTAATATTGGACTTATGGACTTGATCTGGACTGGGCTGGGATGTTTTCTCAATATACAATTGCACTTTTATATAAAGAATTCACAAATCATTTTATTGAGGGCTCATACAACTCTTATCACAATCCTTACATCAATTGAATCAGGCATGTTCGTAAATATATTGCCCGCATTCTTTTCTAGACGTTTATTTTCTATGAAACCCTTGGTATCAGCTCTCTCTCCCCCTCCCCTCCACTCATAACCCTCTGATAGGTTGTATATCATTATTATTTTCATTTCTCACACCAACTGCTGTCTCCCTTTCCCCATGTTTTCTGTTGTTCTGTCCCCCCCCCCCCGCCCCCGCCGTAGAGGGATGTGTGGTTATGTGTGGATGTGTTGCGATTGGTTCCCCCTTTCTCTCTTTCTTTCTCTTTCTTCCTCCTACCCTTCTGATATCACTGTTCTCACTCCTATTCCTGGATTCTGTGTGTCATGAAATCCCATCCTTTTCTATATCTTTGTACATATCCCAGGATAGTCTGAATGGAGAAGCCGCATTGGAGGCATGATAGTGGGATGAGTAAGGCTTAAGGAACTAGAGGAACATAATATGTTTCATTGATGCATTACTGGCCCTGGTGACTCATCCTTCCCTGTGGCCCCTTTGTGGGGAGAATATTCCACTGTCTACAGATGGGCACTCGATCTCTGCTCAACCCCTCTCGATCTTAACAATATGTTTTTGCTTGTTATGTGTCTGTAAGAAACTTTGTTATACACATGAGTGCCTATGAATTTGTTTCTCTAGTCAACAAAGTCTAACACAATAAGTTAATTATATTTTAAATAACAAGGTAATTGTTTAATTTTTGTGTGTTCTACTGTGTATATTCTCAACAACAAAAATAGAATATTTTCCGAAGTCTGCTTTCCTTCCTATCTACCAAGTCAAATCAGCTCAAACCAATTGTGATTGAGTTGATTGCACTCAGTGATCCCATACAGCATTTCCGAGAGTGTGAATCTCTATAGGAATGTACAGCCTCATCTTTCCCTACAGAGAGACTGGGAGGTTTGGGCTAGTGATTTTGTAGTTTAAGGCCTAACACATATTGCCAATGGGGCTCCTCAGTTTCATATAGGTGTTTCATACAGGCTTAAGAAAAATAGAAGGAGGTAGAAAGAAAAATTAGGAGGAATCTTTCTTGTCATGACTTTGTCATGAAATGTCAGAAAGTCAATGACTTCACAGAGTAGAACTACATTTTCAAGGTGTGTTTTAAAAACAAAAGTAAAATTCAGTGGAAGACAAACCCAGGAGAAGAATGCAAAAGATGAAAATTCACAGAGAAGATGCCTTTCTGGTGACTCAAATAACCTGTTTAAAAACCTAAAATAATAATAATAATTAGTAATAGTCCAATTCAGTCTAATCTCTTCAGTATCTTGAACATTTCTTTTAAAAAATACATAATTTATTGAATATATTGAGGATTATCCTTTGAAAGATAAAGATGTTACAAGCTCATATTTTGTTAACTATTGTGGCAATTGCCTAATCTGGTGTCAATTGGAGGATTAAGAGTGTAGAGGTGGAGTTTAGCTTGTCAACCTGCAGACAGTCAATGAGACCTCTGTGTGGACATGGCCTGCTGAGAAATCTGGGAAATGTGGTAGTTCCTTCTTTGAGGCAGAGACACTATCTTTCTCAGTTCACTCTATGGAAGACATTGTAGCTGACAAGACACATGGAAGCATGTGGATACACCGTAAGCCCTGGAAACTGGAGGAGCCACGGGGAGACCCCTGCCAGTGCTGAGATGCTTCTACCATCACTGGATACACAAGACTGTGCATCCACTGGCCTGTGATTGTCCTGGTGTCATTGCATGTGCTCCAGGAGTCTGAAGAGGACTTATAGATTGGTATCAGACATATGGGTTAATATTGGATTTATGGACTTCAACTGACTGGACTGGGATGCTTTCTCAATGCTCAATTGCTCTTGTTTATAAACCCCTTTCTTATATACATATGTATGTTTATGAATTTATTTCTCTAGTCTATCCAGACTAACACAACTATTAATAAAATGAAAATTTCAAAAATAATGCTTTTGCCATTTGGTCATTTTATAAAATGTCATCAAATATAAGTGAAAAATTCTAGTTTATAAAAATAACTAAGGAAAAAAAATAACTAAGGGCCCGAGCCCTGGTGGTGTAGTGGTTGTGCAGGACTGCAGCCCACTGGGTTGGCTGTTCAAATCCAGCAGCAACTCTCCAGGAGCAAGGCTGGGTCTCCTACTCCCACCAGAGGGCAGTGATGCCCCCCCAAACAAACAAACAAACAAAGCAAAAACCAAATAACAACAGAAAACTAAGAAGATAAACTTAAAACAATCATAATATGTTTATAGATGAGTTATTTAAAAGTACCTTGGGAATCAAAGTTCCCTGCTATTGTGTGCATTTTGATTCATAGTGGCCCTATATAATAGTGTAGAACTGCCCCTGTGGTTCTGTGTCTGTATATCTTTATGGAGCAGAAGGCCTCATCTTTTCCCATGGAGTAGCTGTTGGGTTCAAATTAGTGACCTTGAAGTGAGCAGCCCAATATGTAATTCATTACGCCAGCAAAGGCTTCTTAAAAAGTAACGTCTTTAAACAGATAAGACAAAGTAGTAAATTCATAAATTAGTGATTAGAATTTGGTTCATAGCTTCATCTTAAAATAGCAAGTACGCTCCTGTACCTCGGTTGTCTTGTCAGTGTGCAAGGGTATTATTTGAGTGTGGGTTCCTGTTTAAACAACAACAACAACTTACACAATCTTTAAAAGGAGGCATTTTGTTAGTACTTTTTGATGATAGAATGAAGAGATGAAGACCTTAAAAAAGTTGTTGGACAAGGTCCATGTCAGCGTGGCAAGGTAAAACGAAGATCGCACTTTGGTGCAGCAACATTTGGGCAATGTTTGCTCTGTTAAAGATAAAGCCATTGTGAGCTTACGCAGTAGCAGCTCAGAAAACAACAGAGCTCTGACATACCCTGACTCTACCGCTTTCTCATAATGTCATAGGTAAATCACTTAAACTCCGAATTTTGGTTTTACCAGCATTGGATGGGGGAGATTAATACCCACCTCAAACGGTTGTTGTTAAATTCAAGATAAAGTATGTGAAGGCATCTTGGTCTCTGGTGAACACAGAGTACACAAAATCAGCAAACTTTCTCAGCTTGCCTGCTCATGAAGTGAGTCTGTATTGAATTACTTTCTGTAAAACATTCAAGTCTGCATAGTAACCACTTTTGGATTTTTATGAAATAAACCTAGGATAAAAGACTACCATTAAGTTGGGTGGTGGGAAATGACATTCTATTATGGGATATATTCTTACTAAGAAGTATTTCGAAGACAACAAAAGGTGGATCTTGATTTTAAATATTTTCTTTTTTGAGGGTGAGAATCACTGCCCTCTGGTGGTCGTGGGAGCTACCCAGCCTTGCTCCTGGAGAACCACTGTTGGATTTGAACCGCCAAGCCCATGGGCTACAGTCCCGCACTCAAACACTACGCCAACCGTGGCTCAGCCCGATTTTAAATATTTTCTTTTGAAGCTTAAAAATGTTTTAGAAGAAACAGGCCACACACAGCACAGGTAATCACTCTATTTACCATTTAGGTTATAATTACAGAGTAGGCGGAGCTGGGAAGAGTGGCTTCTTACTCACCAAGCTCTCTCTGTCTCTTGAAAAATGACTGCTATTTCATGAATTTAAGCAAATGTCACAAGTGCTCATTTCCATGTGTGACATTTTTTATATACTTCCATGGTTTTAAACTGGTTAAGAAAGCCAGATTACAAATGAAATCTGCTTACAGTGAAGAGGGGCCTAGCTCCACTAATGCTCTCCACACGTCTTAGAGTTAAATTAATCAAATAGTAGTCAGTTGATTCAGTATGAACACGGCTAACTAAGCACTGTCTTACTCACATAAGGAATACAATGGAGAAAAAAGGTGCTTTGAGACAGAAAGACCTTTAGAGCAGAGGTTCTCTACCTTCCTAATGCCGTGACCCTTTAATACAGTTCTTCATGTTGTGGTGACCCTCCAACCATAAAATTATCCTTGTTGCTTCATAACATGTAATTTTGCTACTGTTATGAATGAGGGAACTCCTGTGAAAGAGTCGTTCCACCTGCAAAGGGGTTGCAACCCACAGGTTGCAAACTGCTGCTTTCGAGGTAACCAGGAATGCTCTAGAACACCAACTAATACAACAGTTTTGACATAACTCAGATATTTCACCTATATCATAAGGATAAGAAAGTCCAACAAAATTCTGATTTTTCACACCATGATAACTACAGAGGTCTTTTGTTTGACATGGTTAATGTTCAATTAAGAGAGAGAGAAAAATTATCTGTGTTTCTTACATGGCTGATGGATGCACCTTGTTGTCAACTGCTCACTTTCAAAAAAACCACCCAAATAATCCTTTGATCAAGCAAAGGGAAACCTCCTTCCATAAAGAAGAATGCAACCCTGATAGACTCCCAGGACTGTCTCAGGAAGAAAAGCCAAACGCAAAAATTCACGAGATTCTGGGTCTTGGTCTTTTAATATGAAGATCAGATTAAGATCACGAAAAGTTTGTGATATCGTACTTAGGACTGATGGACACACCAAAAAGAACGCTTGAAGCAAGTCTTATTAAGCAGATATTTGCTTGATAAAAGGTCCATATGCCCTGGTGAGGACTCATGTAGGCTATTTACCTAAATGAACAGTTCATTGTTGAAATTAATCACTTGGAATTTTTTTTTTAGGAATGTCCTGATGCAAACTGTGAAGTTGTTTAAGATTTTACAGACTTTTCTCCCTCTGCGCACATTTTCTAGTACAGAGAGTGGGATCATGTTCCTGTAGATGCTGTCAGCTCAGTCTTGAGAATTAGACAATGTCGATGAACCTAGAATCAGTTCTTCTTGCGTAATACAGTGTCTGACCTGGTAAAGGTCTTAATATTTTGGATTGAACTAGGAAAAAAATAAAAACTGAATATATAGTCATCAAAAGGATAACTAAAATCAATTGAGGGACAGCAAAATTCAGCTTTTAAACAAAATGGTTCAGGTATATTTTATCTCCAAGGAAACAACCCAGAAAGGATATTCAACCACAGGGTATGTAGATATGATGAGGTTACTCCAGTGGTTCAAACATCATTCCCCAAGAGCTAGACCTGTCTACTGAATTTTCTATCCCTAAATCAGAGCATGGGAACCTTGGTAGCACTGCTGACTGCAAGGTTGGAAATTGAAATCCATCAGCCACTCAGTGGGGAAAAGAGAAGAACATAAACATGGACAGTCTCTGAAGCCCTCAGCAGGGTCACTGTGACTCAGAATCTGCTTGAGGGCAGTCAGTGGGTTTGGAATTTTCCTGTTGTTGTTTAGCTCATAGCACAGACCCATTACGTGTTCCCTATGATGAATGCTAAATTGAACGAGACTGTAGAATAGGTTATGGAACGGTTTCTGAACAGGGAGGCAGACAGATCACAGAGAGAAAGCAACTTTTTTTCAGGTTGGTAAAAAGTTCCTCATAAATGTAAGACATTGAGCATTGACCACATTGAGGATCTAGGACTAAGAAAAAGCCATGAAGATGTTTAAAGGACACTGAAACAGATCAGGCAAAGAAGAAGAAAAATCACCTGATAATTAAAAATAGCTTATATTTACACAGTATCTTTTAGTGTACAGTGTCTTCCTATATGGTATCTCATTTGAACTTCACAGCAAAATTATGAAGGAAGTAGAGCAGGTATCATTATCATCATTTTATGGATGATAAACTTGGAGCTCAGAAATGTGTCTCGCCCAAGGTCACAGTGTGGTTAAGCTGCAGGCAGGGATCTTGTACCTAGATCTTTGGAAACATTTTCCAACTGCTAAGAATTAGAAGCATAAGTAAAAATGAAGCCAGTGTGAGAAAAGTGTTTCTCTTTACCCCTCCAACCATAAGGACCAAGGTTTGCCGAGTTGTAAATTCTGTAAATAGACAAGAGTATGCTGTCAATTGTAACTGAACGTGAACTTTAAGTGGAGTTGTCAGATCTCATAGACCCTGTCTGGGTACCCCGAACATAGCCTCTGAACTGCCAGAAGTTGACACTGCCATCTTTAGAGCACAGATTACTGCTTTTATGCCAAAGTACTGCTTGGCCACGTGTTTCCACAGGCAGCAAATTTTCAGTATCCCTGTCTGGCTGGGCTTAAGTTTTTGGCAAGAGTGCTCCTTTCCCTTGTGAACATCTTGGAAAGCTTTTAACTGTGCACAAAGATGTTTATTTTGAGAAGCAAAAGGGACTAACTAAATAAGTCCAAAAGCAAACTCTACCTCTCCCACCAGATGATCAGTGTTTTTATAATGTAAGATATTTTACTACCCTGCCATCTAATAGGCAGAGCCCTCAAAGGTTTGCCAGGCATTAGGCAATCTGCTCAGGGCGTCACTGCGGTAAATCATTCTCTAGCCTTGGAGAGAGATTAAGACTTGTGAGTAGGGAAGCACTGAGGGGTGTAGAAAAGGAGGAGAAGAGTGATAGTATTAGGAAGCTGAACAACCAACCAGTATGCAGAAAAAGACAGCCGCCCTCTGATTGTCTAATTATTTCTGAAGTTTCTTTCAGCACAGTTTTTACAATGGCTTTAGAAGGGGTCAGGTCCAGGCCTGGGAAATAAATCCGTAGATTTTAATGATAGAGCTAGATATCATAGGGTCTAAAATCTTGAGGCATGTTTTACAAAATCATGTCGTTTCATGACTGTGGCATAGCTTAGACTAACAGATTCAAGTTTTTCATTGAAGCAATAAGGAATATAAAATAAGAGAAGCTAAATGATTTTTCCAAGGTCATACTTAATGCACTGGTGAGCTAAGATTATAAGGTAAGTCTCTTGATGCGTGTGCCTATTGTACTGTACTGTGAAACACTTCTGAAAGTTAAAATTATTTTATGTCTAAAATGTTCTCTTCTTTTCACAAAGGATTGCTTATATTTTGTAAATACTGTCAGGTATCTCTTCCCATCTGAAGCAAAGGAGGGGGAAAATCTCATCTAAATTAGCAGAGATATAAGTAGAAGTACCATTTGTAGAAGTTTGCTTAGGGGCTCACACTTTACAGTTTTTCCTGAAGTTATCCATAGAAATATGATGACAGAAATAGGATAAAAGGGAGAGTTAGCTAAAGTTCCCACAAATGAGAAGCAGGCCCTTTAGGGCTTGGTGACAAGGAAAAAGACTGTTTTAGATCAAGATGGGGTCAGAATTTCTTCACGGTGCAACTGTCAAACATTTATGGCCCATGAGGTTATCTTTGGTCTTTTCTATATCTTGAACCTTCTCTGAGCTGTTATTAACATTAGAGAAAACCACACAACTAATTACAACAGATGACACAAAGTTAAAAATTAGTCTAATTTGAAGAGGTAGGAGATTCATTTCACTTGGATCAACACTTTAAAAAAAAACCCTTTTTCATATCAGCTCAGGTACAGGTATGATTGAAGAACAGACTTGACACATTAAAACATTAATGACCAAACTTGTAGGATGACACCAGTGGCATACTAAATATAGAAAATAATGGGTCATTTCAAAAGACAAAAAGGAGGAAATGGTCAAAATGGATGCCAGAAAAGACTCTCAAACCTGTCCTGGAGGGTAGTTAAAGCAAGTGAAAGAAAAGATGAAGTAAGAAAGCTGGATAGAAAATTTCAAAAAGATTAGAAAGTGAAATAAAACACTACACTAAAATGTGAAATACCCAGAAAACCAAAAGGGAAGAACAGGCTCACCATTTCTCAAGCTGAAAGAACTAAGAAAAAAGGCAACCTTGAGTTGGAATATTGAAGGATTCTATGATCAAAATATTAAATAGCACAGGAAGCAGCACTGACAAAAAAGATGGAAGGGGGCTGAGCCCCGGTGGCGTAGTGGTTGTGCGCGGGACTGCGGCTCACTGGGACGGAGGTTCAATTCCAGCAGTGGGGCTGGGCCTCCTACTCCCACCACCGGAGAGCAGTGATGCCCAAAAAACTAAAAAAAAAAAAAAAGATGGAAGGGACACATGGTGTCATTATATTAAAAAAGAATTAGTCAACTTACAACTATTTCGGAAGGGAGCACTTGACCAAGTAATGATGGTACTGAAGGCAAAAGTCCAAGATACATCGAAAGCACTGCTGTTGGGTGCCATTGGATTGATTCTGACTCAGAGTGAGCCCATGTACAACAGCACAAAACACTGTCCAGTTGTTCACTCTCTTTATCATTGCTACTCTGCTGGAGCTCACTGCTGCAGCCACTGAATCCATCTATCTTATCTTGGGCCTGGTTTTCCTTTGCTGCCCCTCCACTTTACGAAGCGGGGACTAGTCTCTCCTGACATGTCCAAAGCACACAAGATGAAGTCTCACAAATTTGCCTCCATGGAGGACTCTGATTGTACTTAATTTTAAGACAGATCTGTTTGTTCTTTTATCAGCATAAATAAAGCTCCAGCAACTGACAAAATACTGAAGGAGATGTTTTAACAAACAGGCATAATACTGAGAGCTCTCACTGGTCTATGTCAAGAAATATGGAAGACAAGGTGTGTTAGTCCAGGTAGACTAGAGAAACAAATTCATAAACACACATATAGATATAAGGGAAAAGTTTATATACAAGAGGAATGGAAAATTGAGAAAGCATCCCAACCCAGTCCAGATCGAAGTCATAAGTCCGATATTAGTTCATATGTCCGATACCAGTCTACAAAGTCTTCTTCCAACTCATGAAGCACATGCAATGACACCAGGACAATCACAGGCCAGTGGATACACAGTCTTGTGTATCCAGTGGTGGTAGGATCATCCTGGTGCTGGCAGGGGTCTCCCCATGGTTCCTCGTTTCCAGGGCTCAGAGTCCATCAATAGTATCCATTGGTGGGAGAATCATCTCAGCACTGGTAGTGGTGTCCCTGTGGCCTCCCAAGCATCTCAGCACTGGCAGGAGTCTCCATGTAGCTTCTCTGGCCCCAGAGGTTTGATCCCATCAGGGTAAGCCCATGTGACTTCTCTGGCATCTCCAGTCTCTAGGAATCAGGATCAATCAGCATGCTGTCATCTCATCTTGTCAGTAGTTCATCTCCAAGGAACTGAACCTATAGTCTCTCACTTCAATGGGAAATATGGTGAGATTTCCCAGAATTCTCATAGAAAACCATGCTCACACAAAGGTATCATTGCCTATCTCCAGATTGACAGGCTAGACTCCACCCCTGCATAGTCAAATTGGCACCAGAGTACTAGACTGCCACAGAAGGTATAAATATATCTTCAACAAGGTTGATATGTTTCTATTCCACAGAAAGGTGATCCAATGGAATGAGGAAAATTTGACTAATAGAACTAATATAAAATGCAAGTAAATTTTTGCTTAAGATAATTAAAAAAGAAACACAACTGAAGAGAACAATGAGAGGAAGACACTTGAAATTCAAGCCAGATTCAGAAGAGGATGTGAAATGATGCCTAACATCAGGTCTCAGATGGATCTTGGCTGAAAGCAGAGAATATTAGAAAGATGGTTACCAGTGTTTTGTTAACTGTGTCAACTGTGTTGATCACAACACATAATTGATAACATTGTGAATCATGGAAATTCTAGAACACTTAACAGTACTAATGCAGAAGCGATATATAGAACAAAAGGCAGGAATTTGAACAGAACAAAGGAATACTGACTGATTTAAAATCAGGACACTTTGCATTAGGGTTGCATTTTTTCCCTATTCTTATTCAATTTACATGTTGAGCAAATAATCAGAGTAACCAGATTAAGACAAATGACCTGAGAAACTGGAGGAAGTTAACAACCCATGCTATGCCGAAGACACAACTTGCTCGATGACAATGAAGAAGACTTGAAGCACCACTTATAAAAGAGATTAAAGTTTACAGCCTTCAATATGTACTACACAGGCACATAAAGAAAATGAAAATTCTCACAACTGGACAAACATAATGATGACTGGAGAAGATATTGAAGTTGTGGAGGATTTCATTTTACTTAGATCGATAGTTGACACTCAAGGAAGCAGCAATGATGAAATAAATGGCACACTGTGTTGGGCTAACCTGATCAGCAAGACCTTTTTGAAATTTTGAAAAGCAAAAATATGAACTTGAGAACTAAAATGCACCTCATCCAAGCAATGGTATTTTCAATTGCTACATGCACAAGAAGCTGAACAGTTCATGAGAGATAGATGAATTGCTGATTTTGAATTACAGTATTGGTGGACAATATTGAATATATCAGTGTTCATCAGGAGAATAAATCTGTCTTGGGAAAAGTAGTCAGAATACTCCTTAGAATTGAGGACAGTGAAACTTCATCTCATATACTTCAGCACATGTTATCAGGAGATATCAGTTTACGGATAGGACTCCATGTTTAGAAAAGCAGAGGGTCAGTAAGAACAGAGAAAGACTGTTGATGAGCTGGACCATTGATGAGATGGACACAGAGGCTGCAGCAAATGCCTCAAACTCAGCAGCACTTAGGGGGATGGTGCAGGACAAGCAGTCTTTATCCTGTTATACAGCGGGTCACTGTGAGTTGCAGTCAAGGTAATGGCTCCTAGCAACAGCAGGTAGAGATACAAAATGGAAACAGATGCTCTGCTATCCCTTAGCACGCACGTACACACACACACACACACACACACACACACACACACACACACACACTCTCTCTCTCTCTCTCTCTTTAACACTTTCCAGTTTTCACATTACCTTTCTTCTTCAAACTCCTACCAAACATCAGTGTCTTTCCTATCAAATCCCACAATTTACTGTGAGCAGAATTCCATTTTCTGCTAATATTGGATAATCCTGGTTGCTTTTAGTCTAATTCATTTTACTCTTTAATTTCAAATTCAAGACACATTGAATCCCCCTTATCAATCTCAGTTCACTATTCTCTCCTTTAGCTTTAAATTTAAAAGATTACTTTGTTGTGCTTGAGAATAAATAAAACAACACATATACCAATTCAACGGCTTCTATGTGTCCAATTCTTTGGCAGTGATTATATTCTTTGAGTTGTGCAACAATTATCACCCACTCTGAGTTGTTCCTACCTCATGAACGTAGATGCACTACGCTTTAAGGTTCCTGTCTAATGTTTTCAATTGCTAATTGCCTTCCAGTTGGTTGTACTGTAGTGGCTTGTCTGTTGCAACGATGTTACAAAAGCTTATATCATTGGTGTATCAAATGTCCACAGGGTCACCCCAGGTGAACAGGTTTCAGTGGAGCTTCCAGACTAAGACTAGACTAGGAAGAAGGGATCGGCTGCCAATGTAGGAGGAAGTAACCACTGAAAACCTTACGCACACCATGGAAGCATTGTCAGCTACTGAAGATCTAATGAATGGCAATAGAACATCAGCAGAAAAAGATATAGGGTTGGAACGAACTTGAAATGTGACTGAGGAGGAGATGCTTTCTCAAAGTAGAGTTACTATCATGAAATGACTGGAGAAGTCTGTGGGAACAAAGCATTTGAGAATCTTCCTTTGCTCACAATTCAAATCTCACAATTCAAGTTCAAAAGAAACAGCTGCAAAAATGTACTAATAACCGAAATTTGGAGTGTACAAAATATGAATCCTAGAAAATTGAAGTCATCAAAAAATGAAATGGAAAGTATAAAGATATAAATCATAGGAGTTAGTAAGCAGTAATGGACTGGTATTAGCCATTTTGAATCAGATAATCATAGGATTTACTATACTAAGAAGGATCTACCTTAAAGTAAACTTTTGTCAGTGATAGTATTATATTTATCTTTATACGAGATGGTTTAATTAATACAACTAATATTCAAATTTATGCATCCATCAAAAAGGTGATGAATAAATCTAAGAATTCTACCAATCACTTTATTTTTTTATTTTTTTAATTTTTTTTGGGGGGGTCATCACTGTTCTCCGGTGGTGGGAGTAGGAGGCCCAGCCCCATTGCTGGAATTGAACCTTCGTCCCAGTGGGCCGCAGTCCCGCGCACAACCACTATGCCACCGGGGCTCAGCCCTCTACCAATCACTTTAATAGGAAATTGATCAAGCAAGCAATCAGGATGCGTTGATAATTATTGGTGATTGAAATGCAAAAGTTGGAAACAAAGAGAAAGGAACAGTAGTTGGAAAATATGGTCTTGGTGATAAAAATGAAGCTGGAGATTACATGACAGCAATTTGCAATACCCAAACTTGTTCATAACAAACTCTTTTTTCAACAACAAAAAGGCAATTCTACCCGTGAACTCTTCTAGGTAGAATACATAGAAATCATATTGACTACATCTGTAGAAAGACATAATGAAGAACCACAAAGTCACAACTAAAACCAGGCCAGATGCTGATTATGGAATAGACTATCAATTGCTAATTTATAACTCCAGGTTGAAGCTGAAGAAAATTAAAACAAGTCTACAATAGCCAAAATTTGCCTTTTAGTATCTGAATTTTGAGGACATCTCAAGAACAGACTTGATGTATTGAACAGTAATGACAGTAATGAGCTGTGAAATGACATTAAGAACATTATTTATGAAGAAAGGAAAAGTTCATTAAAAAATCAGGGAAGAAAGAAAAGACTAAAGTGTATCCCAGATGGCTCTGCATTATGAAATAACAATACAAATGGATGAAATTATGGAGTCAAAGAGCTGAAGAGAAAATTTCAAAGGGCAGAGGGAAGAAGACAAAGCAAAATGTTATAATCAAACATGCAAAGATTAAGTGCTATATAACCAAAAGGAAGAACACACTCAGCATATCTTAAACTGAAAGAGCTCAAGAAAAAATATTCAAGCCTCAAGTTAACAATATTGAGAGATTCTATGGCCAAATATTGAATGATATAGGAAGTCTCAAAAGAAGTTCCATTTTCTGCTAATATTGAATAATCCTGGTTGTTTTTAGTCTAATTCATTTCATTCTTTTTTTTTCCAAATTCAAGAGACATTGTATTACCCTTATCAATTTCCCAATCAATAGATTACACAGTCACTGTACCAAAAAGAATCAGTAACCATTCCGCTGTTCCAGGAGGTACAATTTAAACAAGAGCCAATGGCACTGCAGAAATAAATCCCAGCTGCACCGAAAGCATCAGCCAAAGAGAAGGGTTCAGGAATTGATGGGATACCAATTCAAGTGTTTCAGCAAGCTGAGGAAGTACTGGAAGCACTAAATGCTCTAGGCCAGGAACTTTGGAAGACAACTACTTGACCAACTAACTGGAAGCAATCCATATTTGTATCTATTGGAAATAAAGGTGACTAAAGAGAATGCCCAAATGTACAGAACACTATGATTAACCTCACATGTATGTAATGTTTTACTGAAGGTCACTCAGCAATTGTTGCAGCAGTACATTGTCAAGGAACTACCAAAGGTTAAGTAAGGGCTGGATTCAGAAAATGATGTGCAACAAGGGCTATCATTGCTCAACGCAGAGAGTACCAGAAAGATACCTGCTTGTGCTTTATTGTGTATATGAAAGCATTAGACTGTGGGAAGGAATCATAGCAAACTATGGATAATCTTGAGAAGAATGAGAATTTCTGAACACTTCCTTGTGCTCACGCAGAAATTGTTCATGCATCAAGAACTTGTTCATGGATCACGTGCCAACAAAGCAAGGTAATATTGCATGATATGAAATCAGAAAAAGTGTGTTAAGGTCGTATCTTCTGATCATTTGTATTTGTATGCTATTTAATTAATTTGCATGCTAAGCAAATAATTAGAAAACTTGAATCATAAGTATGAAGAAGAAAGTGACATCAGGATCGGAAAAACTTTTATTAAGAATATGTGATATGCAGATAACACAGTCTTGCTTGCTCCAAGTTTGGAGAATTTGAAGCATTTGATGATGAAGATTAAGGATTGTAGTGATCAGTATGGTTTACTGAAAACCAAGTCCTCACAACTGGACTAACAGATAACATCGTGAAAAATGGAGAAAACGCTGTAAAGGGTTTTGTCTTCTTTGGATACCTAGTCAATGCTCATGGAGATAGCTGTCAAGGCATCAAATCTTTACTATTGAGTAGTACCGACTGGGAGGTGCCTGCCGCAAGCCATCACCTCATATGATAGTTGAACATTGCAGTTTATATTCCTAGATAACCAGTTAGAACTTTTCCTCTTCCCTGAAACTGAAGCTTAAATTTTAAAAATCTCTTTTTATGAAAATCAAGAAAAATGATTCAATTGATAAAATATTTGAATTTGGGGTGAGCCCTGGTGGCGTAGTAGTTGTATGTGGGGATGTGGCCCACAGGGTTGGCGGTTCAAGTCCAGCAGTGGCTCTCCAAGAGTAAGGCTGGGCCTTCTGCTCCCACCAGGGGACAATGATGCCCACAAAATAAAATAAATAAATAAAATATTTGAATTCAGTGAATTTACTTTGATGTGGATTTGGAGAATTTTTTTTTCCTCTTTGGATTATGAGAATGACATTTCCCTCACCTATACCTACGCAGCCTTATATAATTCTTAGATCCTTTAGAACAAATTGCAAGTTATTGTTGGCTAAAGACTTGAATACCTCAATTTCTCTAAGTCACCTGTATTGTAAAGCTATCTAATAAATTGAAGTTTTATTTGGAGCATTACACAGTTACATAATTTCATGTCAACTTGAAGATATATAAAAGTGTGTGGTGGCATCTAACCCTGGGCACCTCCCCTTTCTTACTGCCTTCAACTCCCTTCTGGCTGACCTGGATGCTAACAGAGTGACCAGCATTGGACTCTGCTCCCTCCAACCTGTGATATTCCTGCATTCTGCACCATTGCTGTGACTGTGTGAATCTGGAGAGGCAGATTCACACTGTGGACTAGTATTGGACTTATGGACTTCAGATGAACTGGGTTGGAGTGTTAACTTGATACATACATCATCGTGCTATAAAGCTCTTTCTTACACATATGTGTCACTGGCGTTTTTTCTCCATTTAACTCTGCCTAACACAAGAATCAACTATCAAAACTTGACAAGTTTGTGTGTGGTATTTTAAATATGTCACTTTAAAATATATTCATAAAATCTTTGATATGTCTTCCTTCAAAGCTGGAGCCTAATTTCCCTTTCCTTGAATGTGGACAAAGGAGTCCTTGTAGAATAATGGGTTGTATGTTGGACTTCTAGCCACGAGGTTAGCAGTTTTGAACTGCTCCAAAAGAGGAACTTTATTCCCATAAAGAATTACAGTCTCAGAAAACCCCAGCAGGCAGTTCTACCTTGCCCTCTAGAGCTGCTAGGAGTTGGAATTGAATTGACAGCCAGTAACGTTTTAATGTGGCGGGACTTTGTGAACTTCTACCCAAGACTAGGCCATGAAATGTAGAGTTGTGCCTGGCACTCACCCTCTTGAATCGTTCATCCTAGGGAAAGCCATTTGGCATGTCTTAAAAACAGAGGTAGGCCTGAAGAAGCTTTCCATGAAAACCAGCACCAATTTGCCAATCATATTTGTGATCTGTGTTGGATGGCAATCTTCCAACTTCACAGTTTCCAGATTACTGTAGCCCTTGTCAGTGTCTTGACTTTAGCTTCATGAGATATTCCCAGCCAAAATCACCCTGCTAAGCTGCTTCAGAATTCCTGAGCCAGAGAAACTATGCAAGATAATAAATGTTTATTACTGCTTTAAGACAATAAATTTGAGAATTTCTTTCTATGTTGAAATAGATAACTAGCACAGGAAACAATTAGCAGAAGATTACTTCTCTATTCTATTCCTGAAACCTTTGAAATGAAAATAACAATTATTGAGAATTACAGAGAATTTTTTCCAGTTTTTTACATTTTATTCTCATTCATTTGGATCACATAATCCCACTAAAAAATTCCTTGAATTCCTACTTTTCCCATCACCTGTTCATGCTGTGTGAGCAAGTTGATGTAAATACATACATACACATGGATCAGGAACCTGGAAAAGGGTTAAGACAACTAAGTGAATGCTAGGTACAAGTCCTCTCTTACTGTCTAAATATTTTATAATTTTATGTCCTTTGAAATCTTTGTTTTTCTTGGAGAAAATACTTCTACTTTAAACTTGTGTTGGCTTCAAAGCACTAGTTTATTTCAGGACCCCATTTCCTCTGGAATATTCTGATAAATCCTCATCTTTTGTGCTGTGACAAAAATTCTCTCAGAAGGCAAAAGTGTGATCTTAACACTTTTTCACTTAAAAGAATTTCAAACATCATTCATTGTATACTGACTTGGGGTTAATTGTTTCCACCAGTGTTTATGGTTATGAAGAAGCCTCCAGAGAAGACGATGTCTGGGAGAAGGTTTAAAAGTCCCATAAGTATAATTCAAATGTAAAGTCTCCTCCCCCTTAGAATTCTATAATACATAAAAGGGTCCTCTATATCTTATGGGATTCAAACCCACTGGCAACCCAGATTTTGTAGTACCTCTTCTCACTGATGATGATGTTTACTGAAGTCTTTTGGATTTATTACTATTTTCTATATAATGAAAGATCACCTATACCCACCCCCCCAGACTCTTTAGTAATCTTTGCAATGGGTCCTTTTTTTTTTTTTTTTTTTTTTAGGGCATCACTGCCCTGGTGGTGGGAGTAGGAGGCCCATCCTTTGCCCCTGTGGAGCTGGAATTGAACCTCCATCCCAGTGGGCCGCAGTCCCGCGCACAACCACTACGCCACAGGGGCTCAGCCCATCAATGGGTTCTTTCTTAAAGAGGAAAATTTCAAAAGCAAAAGTAAACCCATGTCCAATCATCTTGGCTGCTATTACTTCTACCGGAAAGTGAGTGAGTGTTGGTGAGTATCTTACTGTGTGTAGATCATGTTGACATCATTTCTTTTCAAAGTTCATGAACTGACTTGATCTTTGTCTACCTTATGTAACTGTGTCAGTTACTCAGTTTATTACTTTTCAGCTACAACCCCATTTTTCTGTACTCTGCCATGCATTTGAGCCTTGCCATCAGCTCACTGTGAAGGGCCAGTTGAGGTCACTGAGAGAAACAGAAGTCTGGAGAAGGCACTTCCTTCCTCCTGTTTGTTTCCTCTTTGCTACCTGTTGACATCCTGTCGACTTGGGGTTCCTGTGCACATCAAATAAGTATGAATTCTTCCTTTCTGAAGCAGCACTTCCTTCCTATAGCAGTAGCTAAATCGACTTGCAACTTTTCAACACCTGCAATACCAGCGTCATCATACACTAACCTCCATGCACACAATTGAACAGCTGGGGAGGACCCTGTCTCAGAGGTTGGTAAGGTGCTTCGACTTTTCAGGATCCTCAAGCTTTGAAGTTTTCAAAACTCCAGCATCTTGCCTTTGATTTCTTATACCAAGAAATGTGTGGCAGCTCTGCGTGAACTTCAACTATTGGTAGGTTTGCTTTGAGACTATGCTCTCCATGGCCTATTCCCCATCTTGCCTCAGCAGACTATGGGGGGAACAAAGTGGCTGCATCGATGAGCTCAAGCATGGGAGCAATTGTGAAGGTAACATAGGAGTGTGCTGCAGTCTGTTCTGTCCTACTGCGGTCTGTTCTGTTGTACTTAGGATTTCTATGGGTCAAAACCGACTTGATGGCACCTAACAACATTATGATCATGGCAGAGCCATGCCAAGAGCATGCAATTCTTCTGACCAGAGTCCATGACTTATTGGCTTTCCTCTGACCTTGCCGAAACCTTCTTGGAGTCTGTGTTCTGTGTCTCCCGCACTGAGGCACCCGGTGGCATACTTGATTACACACTGAACAATGCACAACTCCCCAACATCTAAACCCCATGTGTGTCAAACCCTCCAGGCTCTCCATGGGAGAAAGAGGAAGCAGTCTCTTAGCAGTCTAGTCTAATATTTAGAGTCTTGAAAACCCAAAGGGCAGCTTCACTCCGCCCTACAGGGTGGCTGTGAGTTGGAACTGACTAGAGAGTGGTGGGGTTTTCTTCTTCACTAGGAACACTGGTGGTACATGGGCTGTGTGAAAGGATATTCCTGGAAAGGCCAGAGGTTCTAGGCTACCAGCTGCTCAAGGGAAGAAAGCTCCATCTTTCTGTGTCCATGACAAAACACAGTTTTGACACCCCTACGGAACAGTTGTACTCTGTTTTAGAGACAGTGTCGTTCTGAGTCAGAATTGACCCAATTGCAGTGGATTGTTGTTCTGCTTTCTCTTTGACTCGGGTGACATTCATATAACTGTCTGATAGCTCTCCCAGTCTTCCCAGGTCCCTCCCTGTTATCACATGGGCATTCTCCCTGATGAAATCCTTGCAGGTTAATGCTGTCTTATTGTTTAACATAGGTTGGAAAAACACAAGCAGTGACAACATCCTGTAGTTGCTACTCTCTGATGCTTTCCAAACCAAATCAGAGCCAGAGCAGGCCAGACCCAACCCAATCCAACCAACCCAACCCCACCCAACCCAACCCAATCCAACCCAACCCAACCCAACCTAGGGCCCATGTGTGGATTCTGGCCCACAGTGACCCCACAGGACAGAATAACACCGAGTAGAACTACTCCCACAGGATTCCTAAACCAACACAATTTTACACACGCAGACTTCTCACATCTTTTCTCTGTAGAGAGGCATGTGGGGCTGAACCATGGACATTTCAGTTAGTGGCCAGGCGTTTGACCACAAAGGCACCCCTGTGAGGCATTAACATTTCTTTTAAAATCTTTTACTTAGTCAACAACTTTATATCTTGCCAGACATTCTTATATTTAACATCCCTGTTGATTGATTGATATGGTTTCTGTCTGTTGTCTAGACCTTGACAAGATACCTCTGATCTTGGTCAGAATTCAAAATTTTACCAGAAAATGTAGGGCACGATGCCATTCAATGATATTGTCAATAGCATCATGTGCATATGAAAGTTGGATATCGAAGGAAAATTGATGGATTTGAACTATGGTGTTGGTGAGGAATGTTGAAAGTACTATGGACTTCCAAAATAACAAATAGATCCATCCCTCAGTCAGAATGCTGCTTACAGGCAAGGATGTAAAGATTTCATTTCCCATTCTTTGCACATGTTGTCAGGAGAGACAAGGCTCTGGAAAAGGACATCAAGCTTGGTAAAGGGTTGGGGAAGAGGGCGGGAGAAGGGAGCATTCAAAAGATGAAAACTTTATACAAGGTAGATTGACACAACAGCTACAACACGGGCCTCAAACACGCAAACAATCCAGAGGCCGGTACAGCACCAGGAGTGCTTCATTCTGTGTACAGAGAGTCGGATTGGTTCACAGCCCACCCGGTGGCAGCTAATAACAGGCCTTTCTGCTCAAAGGGTGTGGGATGTTTCTTTTCCTCGTTACTGTGCCACAGAGTTGGCAAGACATGTTGAACAAGATGACTGCCTGTTTATCAACATGGCTTCAGATATTTGTTCTTCTGTGTTCCATACTGCGAGGCACACTCAGACACATTGGCAAATAAATTCACCTCCACAGGAAGGTAATCATGAAAACGACCAAGCTCAAAGCTATGGCCAGTGAGGGGAGTGATTATTTAATTTACAGGAGAGAAGATTACAGGAGGATAGGATGACTATTTTCAACTTCTGAAAGGTCAGTCACATGGAAACTGGATTAAATTTGTTTTGTGTGGTTCCAGATGTTAGAACTGGAACCAATCAACAAAACTAAAGTAAGAGCTGTACATTCAAAATTCTGCACAGTACAAACATATGTCCTTTAAATGTTAGACAAATATCTGGCAAGATTAGGAAGAAACAAATTTTTCTTGTTAATAAAATGCGTAGTGCTTGCTATGTTCCAAATAAAGGATTTATTATATGTATTAAACTTAGTAATAAAATTTCAACTCTTTGAAAAATTTCCTAGTTTTTGTTTTGATCACAAGTATATAACATAACATTCACACACACACTAAAATCAGAAGTAATGTATATGGCAATCATGAGGTGTCTGTCCAAATGTATTCAATATTTTAAAAATCTGACATTTCTTTCTTTTATCCAACTTTACTATTATTGTCTCCTTTGGTTCTTTTGTAATTGCCTGGGTAGAAAAATTATAGCCTAATAAATTTAGACAATAAGATAACCATATGTTCTGATAGATAGGCAACATTGGCTTGTAGACTTTCAAATGGCCATATTTGTAGACTTGAGTGGGTAAGTGTTAAAGTTGGGGATAGAGCTTTAACTTGCTTCAAACTTTTCATCAATTTGCCTTTCAATAGTACTCAAAAGTGTAAATGGACTATATATATATATATATACATGCGTACATACATATACACACACATATATAATTTTCTCTTGAAATCACTGTCTATGTCCATGGAACAAAAAAAGATATCTGAGGGGGTTTCAAAACATTAGTGGAAAAATGGTATTCTTTCTTTTTTTTCTTTCCCTTTCTTTTCTTTGGAAAATCATTTTACTGGGATCTCATACAGCTCTAATCACAATATATACATACATCTTGGCAGTATTTACATCGTTTTCCCCTTTTGGGGGGAGGGTGCTTGGACAACTCTTGTCACAACCCATCCATCTATCCATTGTCTCAAGCACATTTGTACATTTGTTGCCGCCATCATGCTCCAAACATTTGCTTTTGACTTAAGCCCTTGGCATCAGCTCCTCATTTCCCCCTCCCTCCCTGCTCCCCCCACAAGCCTTTGATGGTTTATAAATTATTGTCATTTTGTCATATCTTACACTGTCTGATGTCTCCCTTCACCTACATTTTTGTTGTAAATTCCCCAGGCAGGAGTTTTTTTGTAGATCATTGCAATCTGTCTCCCCTTCCTACCCCCCTCCCCCTGCCCCCCCTCCCCCAGTATCCCACTCTCAGCACTGGTCCTAAAGGAATCATCTGCCCTGATTCCTTGTGCTTCCAGTTCCTATCTGTACCAGTGTACATCCTCTGGTCTAGCCAGATTTGTAAGCTAGAATTGGGATCATGAAAGTGGGGATGAGAGGAGGGGAGAAAGCATTTAGAAACCAGAGGAAAGTTGTATATTTCATCATTGCTATACTCTACCCTGACTGGCTCATCTCCTCCCCCATAATCCTCTGTAAGGATGTGTTTAATTTCCTACAAATGGATCTTGGGACCCCAATCTGGACTCCATCTCATTCACAATGATTTGATTCTTCGTTCTTTGATGCCTGATACCTGATCCCTTCGACACCTCATGATCGCACAGGATGGTGTGCTTCATCCATGTGAGCTTTGTTGCTTCTGAGCTAGATGACCGCTTGTTTACTTTCAGACTTTCAGACCCCAGATACTATATCTTTTGACAACCAGATACCATCAGCTTTCTTCAACACATTTGCTTATGCACCTATTTGTCTTCAATAATCCTATCGGAAAGGTGAGCACACAATTATATGATTTTTTATTCTTTGATGCCTGATATCATTGAAACCTTGTGATCACACAGGCTGGTCTGTTTCTTCTATGTGGGCTTTGTTGCTTCTGAACTAGGTGGCTGTTTGTTTATCTTTAAGAATCCAATGCTATATCTTTCGATAGCTGGGTACGATCAGCTTTCTTCACCACATTTGTTTACATTCTCACTTTGTCCTCAGTGATTGTGTCAGGAAGGGGAGCATGATGAAATGCCAGTTTAATAGAACAAAGTGGTCTTGCATCGAGGGAATTCTTGAGTGGAGGCCCAATGTCCATCTGCTACCTTAATACTAAACCTACAAATACATGCACATAGATCTATTTCTCCATCCTCATATATAAATATATTTACATATATACATGTCTTTATTTAGGCCTCTATAAATGCCTTTTGCCTCCTAGCTCTTTCCTCTATTTCCTTTGGCTTTCCTCTTATTCCACTATCATGCTCAGCCTTCATTTGGGTTTCAATGATTTCTTTTGGTTATATTACCCTTCATCAAGCCCTACCAGCACTTGCATTCTCTTTTCTATTTTTCATGAACTTTTTGAAGCCCCCTTGTACATAATCTCAATTATATACAGGAATATCGATTAACACACTGGCTGCAACAATAAGCTCAAACATACCTACTATTGTAAGGATGGCACAGGATTGAGCAATGTTATATTTTGTCATACATTCTGTTAAATTAGGTTCTGTAGAGAAACAAAATCAATGATACTTATATGTGTTGTATATGGAAAGATTTATATCAAGAAGTGTTTTAGTCTGGGTAAACTAGAGAAACAAATTTCATAGACACACATATGGATATTAGGAAAGGGTTTATATACAAGAGGAATGGGACATTGAGAAAGCATCCCAGCCCAGTCCAGTTCAACATCATAAGTCCGATATTAGCCCATATACCTGATATTAGTCTATAAAGTCTCCTTCCAACTCATGAAGTCACAGGCCAGTGGGTACGGCGTCCCAGCACCGGCAGGAGTCTCCCCATGGCTCTTCACTTCCAGGGCTCAGGGTCCATCAACAGCATCCAGTGGTGATAGAAGCAACTCAGTGCTGGCAGAGATCTCCACATAGCTTCTCCACGTAGCTTCTTCAGCTTCAGAGGTCTGGTTCCATCAGGGTAAGGCTGTGTGGCTTCTCCTCCAGCTCCTTCAGCTTCTCAGATGCTGCCATCTTGTCTTGTCCATAGTTCATTGTCTCTGAGACTAACTCCCAACAACTGGGGAGATAGCTTCTCATCTCCATGAGGGAAATCTCAAGATATTTCCCAGATGTCTCAGGAGAAAGCCATGCCCACACGGAGGCCTCATTGGCTACTCAATGGCTATCTCCAGATTAACAGGCTAGACTCCACCTCTATATCTCAATCATGAAATTAACATAAGCACATGATCACCACAAGAAGCAATTATATACCAATAAGGTACCACAGGTGTACGAACAGCACAGGAAATGCCACATGGTTTAAAATCAAGAAATGTGTGCATCATGGTTACATTCTTTCACCAAACCTTTTCAGTCTGTATGTTGAAGAAATCACCAGAGAAGCTAGATATGAAGAAAGTGGCATCAGAATTGGAGGGTAGTGATAACCTGTGATATGCAGGTGATACCACTTTGCTTGCTAAAAGCAAGGGGAACTTGAAACACTTGTCGATGAAGAACAATGATTACATCCTCCAGTGTCGATTACTACTCAATGCAAAGAAGAGCAAAATCCTCACAACTAGGCCAACAGGTAACATCATGATAAGTGGAGAAAAGGCTGAAGTTGTCAAGGATTTTGTGTTGCTTGGATCCACAATTAATATCGTGGAAGCAGCAGTCAAGTGATAAAAAGACATTGCATTGCATAAATCTGCTTCACCAGACCTCTCGAGAGTGTTATAAAGCAAGGATGTTATGGTGAGGACTAAGGTGCCCCGAACCCAAGTCATGGCATTTTCTATTGTCTTAAATGCATGTGAAAGGTGGAACAAAGGAAGACCAAAAAAGAATCAAGGCATTGAATTGTGGTGTTGGAGAAGAATAATTGAAAGTACTACAAACTTCTGTGAGGACAAACCAGTTGAAGTACAACTGAGTGCACCTTAGCAGAAGGATGGTAAGAATATGTTGTAAGGAGAGACCAGTCACTTGAGAAGAATATTATGCTTGGTCAAATGGAGAGGCAGCACAGAAGAAGAAGATAGGTTGACACAGTGACTGTAACAATTGGCTCAGACATAGCAACAATTGTAAAGACAGCACTGGACCATGCAGTGTTTCATTTTGTTGTGTGTAGGGGAAATATGAGTAAACTGGCTCAATGACACCTAGCAACAACAACAATGTTGCAAAGACCAGTTGAATTCCTGTCCATTAGTCTGAATGCTAGGTCCCTCTTCAGACACCCAACGCTGCAGGCTGGTGACAGGAAAGAGAAGCAGAAGCAGGAAGCAGACAAATCACAGGACAGAGTCCAGCAGATCCAAGGCTGATAGAAACATGGCATGGCACTGAGAGCTCTCCAGGTTAGACGGACAGCCTACATGGGGTCTTAGAGGCAGGCAGAGTTCCAGCAGGCAGGAAAATGGAGAGGCAGTTCCCAGAATCCCTCACTCTCATACAAGAGACCACACTCCCAAGGAGGTGGCATCAAGTTACCCCTTGATTGACAAGTTTGATTCCACACCTGGTTGAGTGCCTAGTTGACATAAAATCGTCCAATTACCACATACATATTGCCATTCTGAGTTTAAATTAACTGAACCTTGACTAACAACAGTTACATAAGGAAGTGATATGTGAACACTT
Organism: Nesogale talazaci; assembly: GCA_004026705.1. NCBI lineage: Eukaryota > Metazoa > Chordata > Mammalia > Afrosoricida > Tenrecidae > Nesogale > Nesogale talazaci. Next base: position 37,318 of record PVJH01008227.1, read on the forward strand.
GCAATAACTGGTACCCTTTATACAATTTACTTTTGTGAAAGTTTAGTACTCCTTTTTAGCCTAGTGCCAAGACAGCTGTGTGGGATGTCTACGCTTTAATCCAGATTGTCACTGGGCAGACATTATTGAGATCATATTTCTTTCAATATAAGCAAAATGTAATTCACAGCTATTGAGTCAATCTGACTTACAGTGACCCTATAGGGCAGAATAGAACTGCCCTTGTAGGTTTGTGAGGCTATACATCTTTATGAGAACACAATTCTATCTTTCTCTCTGCAGGGGCTGCGAGATCTGAAATGGTGCGCTTGTGGTTAGTAGCCCAACCCATAATCCACTCTGTCACCATGACTTCCAGTGTAAGGAAGAACTCACTGTTTCCAACAGAAAGTTCCTCAACACTGAATGCCACTTACCATGGTTATTAAAGAAAAACATCCTGATTGGGAAGGAAAATAAACTGAAATAATGAAAATAACCTTCTATGACTATATTTAAAATCTTTCTTAAACAGACTGAGCAAAGCCATGGTTCACACGAAAACAATGTTAAGAAATACTCTATGAAACTTGAAGAACAAGCCAGAAAAAGTGCTGTGTGTCCTTTCTTTTCCATATTGGAACATTTTTTAAAAGGCCCATCTAAGAAATGTTTCAATTTTCTAGAAGAATGTGGTTTGTTTAAATTTGCATTTTACTGTTAATTAGAACTTAGATATTTTCAAAATAGATGCAAATTTGTAGGTTTTATGTGATAGAGATACAAATAATTTCTTTTTTGTGGAAAAGATAATCTGAAAAGTTATACTTTATTGTAGAACATTAACCGCATTTATCTCTCATCTAAAAGGATCTTATCTTTTCTGAGGAACTGTAAGAGAGGGCTTCAAAATTTGTAGAAAATGGAATAAAAAACATGGATTGCACAAATCTTCTTAAAATGATTGAATGATCAGATTATATGATTTATGAATAGATGCAAATAAATTTAAAAAAAATAGTGAAAATTTCCACAAATTCCCTGAAGATCCCTTTCAATACTCATAGATGGAGAATTCATAGAAATACTCCAGTGGACTCACCTGCTGGAGCCATTAAACAACCCGACTGAGGGGCAGCAGTAGGTGTAGGACATGAAAAAAATGTTTTATAAATCATCAAGGATTCATTAGGGGAGGGGGTGGAAGGGGAAAAATGAGGAGCTGATATTAAGGACTCAAGTAGAAAAAAAGTTTTGAAAATGATGATGGCAACATATGTACAGATGTGCTTGACACAGTGGATATATGTATGGATTTTGATAAGAGCTCTTAGATCCCCAAATAAAATGATAGAAAAAAACCCCCCAACTCCAGACAGATAAACCCAGCCACATCTTTTTAGGAACCCAAATTGTGAATGGGGCCACTGGTTTTATGTGTTCCTGTACTTATGACCTGTAGCAGAGGTCCTAAAGCGGAAGCAGCAAGATTTCTATGTCCATGTATGTGAACATTTTTTCTCTCTTATTTTGTGTGTGTGTGGAATGTTTACTTCCCAAGGGTATTAACAAATTGGATTACATGGTCTCTTAAATGAAGAGAACTCTGTTATAATTGATTTATACAGAGGACTAAGGGTTTATATAAATCGAATACTTCTCAAATTCCCAGAAAAGAAACTAAATTTCCAATATTTTAAATGTTCTAGTGTCTTAAGACTAGATATGAATATATTACACACATAGTATATAATAAAAAACACTTTGTTCTCCCTCATGATATGGTGAGGTTCCAAAGACCAAGTCATCGAGTGAAAATCAGTATAGGTGGAAACAGAGGAGGACCGCATCAGTCCACAAAACGGAGGCTGGTGTTTTTCTATAAATGTCAAATTACATTGGTATGTAACTGCCAACACACTTAGAATCATGGTCTGACCAAGTTGATGCATAACCTTAATCATCACAGTCAGTTTTACTCTTGCACCCAAACCTGCCATTCATTACTGTCAGATAGACATTGTCAATGCAAAAAAAAAAAATGTTGGATAATAGATTTTTTTTTTAACTCTTATTATAAATGTGAAATGTCAAATATGAGGTAGTACACAGTGAGGATCAGGCAAACATAACAAGCAAGGTGAATCTTTGTGTAAATTAGACCAGCTTACTAATTCTGATCTTATACGGATTTTCTTCTTTTGATTTTAATAGTACTGAGTATAATACATTTTATTTCTTGGATCTATATATGCTTTCTGAATTTTTTCAACTTTGTAAACTGGTATATTTATGCTCTATGTGAGCATTTTTACTTAATAGGATAATTCAAATACAAGACTGTGTGTTCAGTTAAATTGAATTATACTTGTAACCATCTTTCTTATAAAATTTTATGTACTACTATAGTTTGTTAGCAGAAACATCATTTCTAAATCCTTCAGAAGCTTTACAACTTGAAATAATATTAAATTAATTCATTAATTAGTAATCTTTGGATACTTAAATTAAAAGTTTGATCACGAATCGCATTTAGAATGTTTCATATACTTCTATTTCACATTTTACTATGCTAAGGATGACTATACTTTTGAATTGTGTTAATTAATGAATGTAGTTTTTATGCTTTGAAAAATTAGAAAAGTGATGTGTGGTTGTAGGTCACTATATGTATTTTGATCCTTAGGATTTTCCTAGTCTACTATCATGCTGGTACGAGGGAGCTTCAAAAAATTTGTGGAAAAACTGAATGAAAAGATAACAAAAACTTTCCATAACTTTTTATAGCAGACAATTACCAATTATTCTCTTTTCATCTTTCTCTGTGGAATAGAAGTTACTTGGCTTAAAAGCTGTAGTCCCGGACTGAGCCCCGGTGGCGTAATGGTTGTGGGACTGCGGCCCACTGGGACAGAGGTTCAATTCCAGCAGGGGGGCTGGGCCTCCTACTCCCACCGGAGAGCAGTGATGCCCCCCGAAAAAAAAAGTTGTTGTCCCTACTAGTAATTAAGGCTATCCTAGGAGCGATTATGACGGAGTTCTGGAGCAAGACTCTTGATGCTACCGTTGGTAACAGTCAACTGTTTATGAAAGGTCTGTGGTTCAAAGCCACCATCAGCTACCAAGGAAAAAAGGCCGAGGATCTGCTCCATAAATATCACAGCCTAGGAAACCCTGTGGGGTGGTTCTTTCCTGTCCTATTGGGTCACGATGACTTGGATTCCACTCAATGACCCACAACAGCAATAGGAACAATAGTACAGCGAAGGATGTTTGCAAAGTGAGAGTAAGCTTTTTGTTTTTTGTTTTTTTGGGCATCACTGCCCTCAGGTGGTGAGGAGTAGGAGGCCCAGCCTTTGCTCTGTGGAGCTGGAATTGAACCTCCATCCCAGTGGGCCGCAGTCCCATGCACAACCACTATGCCACCGGGGCTCAACCCTGAGAGTAAGCTTTTATTCCAAGGGTAATATAAATACTTTTGTCTAGTGGATAAGCTTCTGTTTCAGAGCATGGAACGGGATAGGGAAAAATAATATTTGAATGGATATAGGATATTGTAGAAAGTGGCAGAAAACAAACCATATCTGTGCTGGTTGTCTGAAAAGATGCAATAAAATAGGTTAAATTTTTGGCAAATTTCTCTCAGGTTTAATGCTTATAAGGAAATTTTTTTCCCAAAAAGGAGGTAGACATTCTTGCCAAGTATTAAATTAATGTAAGAAAATTATATGCATGTTTATGAATTTGTTTCTCTAGTCTACCTGGACTAACACAACCAGCATACTTTTCCTTAATTTTTGTTGATTTTATAATATCTATGCCTTTTCTTATTTTAAAATGTTTTGCATAAGATATTAAATATTTAAAAATAATAAACAAAAATAATATCTGATTTTCAAGACAAAGAACAAAATCTTCACACTTATAAAAGTACTAACACTATAAAATGGCAATAAGGATACATAATTGATCAAGGATTCATGAGGGTGGGAATGTGGAGGAGGGAAGAAAAAAGAGGAGCTGATACCAAGGGCTCAAATAGAAAGAAAAGGCTTTGGAAATTTTGATGGAACATATGGACAAGTGTGCTTAATACAATTGAATGATGAATTGTTATAAGATTTGTAATAGGCCCCCACATAAAATGATTAATAATAAAAAACTAAGATTCCTTTAAAGTCTTTGTTTATTTTAAAATGTCATTGCTGTCTTAATGACTAGGCAATTATTTTTCTCAGGTACTCAAGGTCTTATCTTATTCAAGAATCAACTCCCCTCTGATAACTACTGGATTTACCTTTCTAAGATTACATACTAAATTCAGAAAATGAAAATTTTGGGGATGTGTTTTTACAGAAAGCAACCTTGTGGATTCCTATGGAGTCTCTGGAAAATCACAAGGTTTGTTCTTTCACCTCAGAAAAAAAAAAAGGAATGTAAGAAATAATTGGGCCTGCACAAGATCCCTCTGGACTCTTGCCCTGAGACACTCTTTAAACTTAGAACTAAACCTATCCTCGGAGACCACCTTTTAGTGAAATAGCAGAGTGGCGAATAAATTAAGGATATTACTTTTCTTAAAAACCGGCTGTATGAGGCCAAATGACCATCGATTGATTCTTAAAAACAAGACTGAGAAGAGGACAAGAAAGGAAGCAAACAGACCACACAGAGACTGTGGACATACTGTCTTAACAAAGAAAATGTGGGCATACTGTGCTAAAAGTCAATAACTTCTGGAAATCGCCAAATTTAAACCTAATCTGCTGTGTAAATGTGCATCAAAACTTCAATAAACAAAAAGTGGGTCAAGGGAGACATCAGACAGTGTAAGACAGGACAAAATAATAATAATTTATAAATTATCAAGGGTTCATAAGGGAGGGGGGCAGGGAGGAAGGGGAAAAAACGAGGAACTGATATCAAGGGCTCAAATAGAAACAAAGTGTTTTGAGAATGATGGTGGCAACAAATGTACAAAAGCACTTGACACAATGGATGCATGTATGGTTTGTGATGAGTTGTACTAGTCTCAATAAAATGATTAAAAAATAAAAACAGAACCTCAATAAACTATTATTTTTTGGGAAAAATAAGTTAATTGATAGCTCAAAGTTTTTTTTGAAGAGTTCAACACCACTGTAAGAATAGCATGAGAAGAATTGCCTAATCAGAAGGTATGATCAGACTTCTCTAGGTTTAATTTGTTTATGTAAATGTTTTAGTATAAATATTTCAGAGATTGTGCACTTTACAGGAATGTCCTGTATATTTGTCAATTCCCTCACTGTCTAGAATATGATCTTGTCCTCCAAGGAGGCATTGATCAAAAGCCCTTATGAAACACCCATCCATTAGACAAGTTGCTTTCCTTCATTCTGATATTGCTGGTTCCTATGATAAATTAACCACAGCCATTCAGTCTTACAAGGCCTCTTTGCTTTTCTCTCATCCTGATTTGCCAGAAGGCTCTGCTATCAGTCACAAGCTGGAGATCAGATCTTCAATCAAAAATAGTCTCAAAGAGCCTTGTGGAAAGGGGTCGTACTGGGTACTCCTAACAATTACACATCAAAGAATTGACACAATTACGAGGAACATTAGACTAATGTTACTTAGTCAACTTACTGTTTGTACTAGGAGATTTTTATTTATTTATTTATTTTTTTGTACTAGGAGATTGAGGCAAGATCCCAGGATGCGATTTTTGGTTCAGAAGCTGACAATGTAGTGAAATCAGATTTAGTAAAATAAGAATTAATTATAAAACCAAACATGCCAATGAGGGAAATGTTATTGTGATAATATTTTATTGGCATATTATCAGCAATACTTTTAATGCTATTTTCTGGAGTATTTAAAGAAAGTCTAGTTTCTTCATTTATTTCTAACTCTCAATGTACCAATTTTGCAAACAAGAATGAAGTGTGTCAAATATGTTAAATGTTACCTGTTTCTCACTAGCCCTGCAGAATTAAGATAACATTGTACAAAGTCCCTTTTTTTGTCACTGCAATATAGTGCACTAAGAGTTTTTACCAAAATATTATTAAACAAATCCAATCTGCAACTAAGATCATACCCAAAGTGTCATGTTTGAGAATGAAGCCTACTGACTCTACCATGACAATCTTACTATTAAGGAATGAAAGTATTTTATTTCAAGAGTCAGTGACAGAGGAGAAATTCACCCAGATTTTACAATGATGAAATCAAGTGGAGAAAATTCCTACCTAGTCCAGGTAGGGGAAGCCTCACCCTCAGAGACTTGTCTAGGTGTGCTCTGGATGGAAATTAGACCCTAGGGTCCCATAATCATGAATCTTACTTTAATTGCCTTAGTCAGCGGGTTCTAAACCAATCATGTGAATCTTTCGCACTTGCTGTGCGGTTTGTATCACACTAAGCCCACCCGAGCCGAGCCAATGTTTCAGAATATCTCCATAACAGATGTGACACACTGAACACGCATGGCAGGAGACTGGATGAGTTGTGGGATGACATTAAGAATATCATTCATGAAGAAAGCAGTATCATGAAAAAGAAAAGAAAGAGGAGTTAAAGATATTTGTTAAAAGTGATTCTGAAATGTATTCTTAATCATAGGTTGCCTAAGGCAAATGGAAGAAACCATGACGTCAAAGACCTGAACAGAAAAGTTAAACTGGAAACCCTGGAAGACAAATTAAAGCCTTACATTGAAATGGGCAAAAACCTAGATTTAGGAAATCTAAAGGGAAAGCATAGTTAGCATATCTTAAACTCAAAAAACTCAGGAAAGAATTCAACCTCACGTTGCAATATTGAAATATAGACAAAATGATGAAAGAAGCATCAAAAGGAGATGGAAAGAATACATGGTCAGTAAACCAAAAATAACCTGTTGGTTTTCAACCATTTCACAAGGTAGCATAAGAGCAAGAACCAATGGTACTAAAGGAAGGGCTCCAAGCTGCACTGAAGGCATTAGCCAAAAATAAGGCTGGAAGAATTAACGAAATACCAATTGCAAAGTTCAATCCGTTGATGAAGCACTCATGAATTTATGCTAGCAGTTCTCAACCTATAGGTCATGACTCCTTTGGGGATTGAATGACCCTTTCACAGAGGTTGCCTAAGGCCATCAGAAAACACATATTTCTGATGGTCTTAGGAACCGAGACACTGTTCCTCTATCTGACTTCCTCTATCTGCCTATATGCAGAGATGCCCACCTTTGAGTACCCAGCATGAAGACTGTTATGCATGCTACACCATGCTTCGAGACAAAATTTTATTTATTTGCTATTAGAAATAAATTTTCACAATATGCAGCAACATATTGCTTTTGTGATTTATCACTGTACTTTTATTATGTTCAATTTGTACTACAAATGAAATACATAATGCATATCAGATATTTACATGATGTCATACCAATAGCAAAATTACAGTTATGAAGTAGTCACAAAAATAAGCTTATGGTTGTAGGGGTACCACAGTATAAGAAATGGTATTAAAGGGTCGTGGCATTAGGAAGGTTGAGAACCACTGATCTATGCCAAGAAATTTGGTCAACTGACAAGAAGAAATCCATATTTGTAACAGCCCATAAAAAGGTAATCTCGTAGAGCATGTAAATTATAGAGCAATAATATTAATTTATAAGCAAGCAAAATTTTGCTGAAGATGATCCAACAATGGTTGCAGCAGTATGTTTATAGGGAGCTTCCAGAGGTTCAGGCTTGATTCAGAAAAGGATGTGGGACAAAAAATATCACTGCAGATATCAAGTGAACCATGGCTGAATTCAAACAATACCAAAACTCTGGTTATTTCGGTTAATTAACTATGCAAATGCATTTGACTATGTGGATTATGTATAGCCTTGAGAAGAATGGGAATTCCAGAACACTGCATAGTGCTCATGCAGAAACCATACAGGGATGAAGAGGCAGTTGTGCACAAAGAAGAAAAGGACTACTGCATGGTTTAAAAACAGGAAAGGTTTGCATCACCACCATACTTGCTCAATCTGTATACTGAGCGAATAACCAGAGAATCTACGTTATATGAAGAAGAATCACCAGAATCAGTGGAAGGCTTATTAACAACCTATGATATGCAGATGTCAAAACCTTGCTTGCTAAAACTGAGGAAGACTTGAAGCACTTGGTGATAAAGATCAAGAATTGAAGCCTTATTTTTTTTCTTTCTGCATCACTACCTTGGTGGGAATAGGAAGCCCAGCCTTGTTCCTAGAGAGCTGCTGCTGGATTTGAACCATCAACCCTGTGGGCCGCAGTCCTGCACATAACCACTGCACCACCAGGCCTCTGCTGAATTGTAGCCTTATTATAAATTACAACTTAATGTGAGAAAAAACAAAATCTTCACAACTGGACCAATAAGTAATATCCTGATGAATGGAGAATATATCAATGTTGTTAAGGATTTTGTCTTGTTTGGATCCATAATCAGTGCCATAACCAGTGCTCATGAAAGCAGCAAATCAAATGTCACATCACAGTGGGCAAATCTGCAGCCCACCTCCTCTACAAAGTATTGAAAATTGAAAATGTTAATTTGAGGACTGAGGTAGGCCTCATTCTATGTTCAATCACCTTAAACGCTGTGAAAAGAAGCCCTGGTTGCCCGGAGTGATTTTGTGTTGGGCTGCAGTCTGACTGGTCAGCGTTTGAAAACCATCCGCGGGTCCACAGGTGGTAGACGGGGCTCTCTACCTCCTTTAACAGTTACAGTCTGGGAAACTCACAATGGGATTGCCACCAGTCAGCTTGATTTTGTTTTTAATACACATGTGAAAGTTGGAGATTGAATACAAAAGACTGAGGAAGAGTGGTGCTCGCCAAGAATATTGAAAGAGTGCCATGGACTGCCCAAAGAATGAATGGATTTGTCCTGCAGGAAGTACAGCCAGAACGCTCCATACAGGCAAGGATGGCAAGACTTCATTTCATGTACTTGGAACATATTGTCAGGAGAGACCAGTCCCTGGAGAAGGACACCATGCTGGGTAAAGAAGCAGGGCAGCGAAAAAGAGGAAGCCTCTTCCACTCCCCAAATACTAATGTTCATTTTTGTCATTCTTTTTTTTTTTAAATAATTTTATTGGGGACTCTGACATCTTTTATAACATTCTGTGCACCAATTGTATGAAGCATATTTGTACATATGTTGTCATCATCCTTTTCTGAACATTTACTTTGTATTTGAGCCCTTGCTACCAACTCCTCTTTTCATCTCCCGCCACCCTCTCCTACCTTCATGATCCCTTGATAAATTGCAAGTTGTTATTATTTTCATATCTTACACTGACCACTGTCTCTCTTCTCGCACGGTTTCTGTTGTTTGTTGCCCTCGGGGTGATGGTGGTGGTTATGTGTTGATCATTGCGATCGGTTCCCCCTTGTTCCTGGTATTTCCATTTCGCTTCCTGTGGGGTTTATCTGACCTGGATTCCGTGTAGCAGTGTAGCCAGAACTGAAAGGCTGTGTGGGGTCATGATAGTGAGGAGTGAGGAAGCCTCAAAAAACCAGAGGAATCAAGTGTGGGCCATTGGTGCTACCTGGTTGACCCACTCCTTCCTTTTGACCCTTCTGTGAGGGGATGTCCTATTATCTAGAGATGAGTTTGGGGGTAAATGAAAGACCTTTGACAGGTTTGGAAAGACACAGTGACTGCATTGATAGGCTCAAACATAAGAACAATTGTGTGGGTAGTGTTTCCTCCTTCTGTTGTAAGAAAGACTGCTTTGAGTTGGAACCTACTGACAGCACCTAACAATAGCTCGTATCCCAATCATGGTACCTCTCCTGCTTCTTCCTGTCTGAAACTGATGAATCGATGTGGCACCAGTCAAGATTTTATGAAGTTCTTTTGCTCAACATATTCTATTTAATTGGCTACATTTCTGTGAATCCTTGGACACCTTTGTGACCTCACGATGATGGTCTCCTCATGCAGATGATTTGTGTTCGTCTTGTCTGTGTCCTAAGATGTAATACATGTGTCTCTATAAGTTACATTTGCATTTGAGGTCTCTTTTTTCCCTTTAGAATATTGTTTAGTTGTGAAAATAGCTATTAAAGTTATGGATTTATTGCTCTATAGGACATTAATTGTACCAATTTTCCATGTAAACCAAGTTAAAAACAACAGCAAAGACATCCTCATTCACTGTCTTTTCCGATGTTTTTGCTGTTATTGTTGTGCTTAGGTGCCTCAGTTGTAGCAACTCATAGCACTCCTATGTGCAATGCTATCTGTCTGTGCCATCCTCAGAATATTTCAGACGTTTGAGTCTATTGATTATAGCCACCATGTCAGTGCGTTTTATCCAGGGTCTTCCTTTTCCTCTGCTCTGATATTTTACCAAGCATAATGGTGGTCTCGCCTGACAACATGTCCAAAGTACTTGAGCTCCAGCTTGCCCTCATTGCAATATTCGGGTTGTACTTCTTTCCTCTTTTGGCAGTCTGTGGGACTTCCAGTACTCTCCACCAGAACCATAATTTAAGTGCATCGATTCTTCTTTGATCTTCCTTATTCACTGTCTAACTTTAACATGCATCTGAGGTGATTTGCTACAGGGCCGGTCATATCCAGACCTTGAAGTATGGACGGCAGAGAACAGACTGGGGGAGGGACCAGAACACCACACCCACATGGAGACAGGTGGATATAGAGGATGAGAAAGAGATGGTCCAGTCCCCACAATGACCAGAGCCCTGCCCATGATGCCTAGAAAACTACACCCTTGCAGAAACCTTCGCCACAAGGGGGACAGGGCAAACAACAACAGGACCTGCTCCCTATGGAAGCAGACAATGGCAGAGGATGTTTCGGGGGTCATATGGTGGGAAAGAAATGTGGGCTGAGCCCCCAAAATGGATCTAATCAAGAAAGGAACATTACTGGTTGGACAGTGGGGAGGAGAGGAAGACTGGGGGGACATGGGGATAAGGGAGAGGAAAGGGGGCCTGGACAGACTCGGGGCTGGGGAGAACAACGGGTGGTCCACAGTTGGTGGTGGGGAGGATGTGGGAGACCTGGTGGGGCCGAAGTAAGGGTAATGTAATAGAAAGTACTGAAACCCAAATGATGGTCGAGTATGTCAGTGGAACGGGAGGGAGGCAGAAAGAAATAGAGGAAGGAACTAGAAGTCAAGGGCACTTACAGAGGTTTAAACACAGATATGTACATAGGTAAACATAAGCACATATTATAACAAGGGAACAATCCTGATACATATATTTATATGTTTAATACTAAGATAGAAGCTGGAACTTGGATCCCTACAGGTACTCTCCCTCAAGGCAAGAACACTTTGTTCGACTAATTTGGCATTTCAGAATGCTCACTGGCCCAATGTGATCACTGAAGTCAAATAGGTTCATAAGCAAATGTGGTGAAGAAAACCCATGGTGCCCAGCTACCAGAGGACATGGAGTCTGGGGTCTCAAAGCCTGAAGATAAACAAATGGCTATCTAGCGGAGAGGTATCTAAGCCCACAGGGAAGAAGTGGACATGAAATGTCAAAAGGACCAGGCCTCAGGCATCAAACAGGAAAAATTGTATCACTGTGAGCGATCTCACATGAGACAACCACTGAAGACATGTGGGGATTGAGCAAGAGTGGTAAAGATGGCTGATGGTACCCAACTATCAAAAGATATGACATCAAGGACTTAAAAGTTTGAGGGTGAACAAATAGTTAAATGGCCCAGGAACAACAAAGTCCACCTTAGAAGATGCACACCAGCCTTTGTGACCATGAGATGTGGAAAGACCCAGATATGAGGCATCAAAGAACAAAAATCATTTTATTGTGTTCCCACCCTCGTGACAAGATCATGGAAGATAGAAGGGAGCAGATGTAGATAGAGAGGAGAAATCGGATGGCACCCAACTACCAAATGATAAAGCACCTGGGATCGTGAAGGCTTAAGGATGAATGGATGAACATCTAACCTAGAAGCAGCAAAGCCCACATGGAAGAAAAACACTAGCATGTGTGATCACGGGGGCTGAAGGGAGCAACAAACATCAAAGAACAAGAACCACATCACTACGAATGGGGGGAGAGCAGAGTGGGGACCCAAGTCCCAACTGTGGGTAATTGGACACTCTCGAACAGGGGAGTCTTGGGGAGGAGACAGGCTAGTGAGGCTCAGTGAGGTGACATACAACTTTCCTCTAGTTCCTGAAAGCTTCCTCCTTCCAACTGTCACAGTCCCAGTTCAACACTACTGTGGAGATCAGAAATGGAAATGCGGGGAACCCAGACCGGATGAACCCTGTGAGACCAGTAGTGGGAATGAAGCTGCTGGATGGGTGGAGGGAAGGTGGGGTGGAGAGGGGAACCAACATATACGTACAACCCCTACCAGGGGTATAGACACTGGGGGAGAGGGCAAGGGGAGACATCGAACAGTGTAAGTTATGACAAAACAATAATTTATGGAGTATTGAGAGTTGGTGGGGGAGTGGGGAGCAAGGATGGAGGGGAAGAACGGGGAGGCTGAGGTCACAGGCTTGGATGGAAAGGTGGAGGTTCAGAGAGCGATGTAGCTGCAGGCATGTGAAGAAGCATGGCACAATATATGTATTTATGTATTATGAGAAACAATGTATGAGCCCCCAACAAAATGATTAAACATGGAAAAAAGAAAGAAAGAAAATACCGTGGCCTGGGTCAGGCACACCTCGGTCCTCAAAGTAACATTGCTTTCAACACACTAGAAAGTTCTTGGGAAGCAGATTTGCCCAATGTAATGTGCCATTTGATCTCTTGATTGCAGTTTCCATGAATATTGTTTAAAGTGGATTCAAGTAAGACAGAATCCTCCAATCTTTCATCCACTTATCATGATGTTACCTATTGGTTCAGTTGTGAGGATTTTGTTTTTCTTTACATGAAGTTGTGCTCCATACTGAAGGCCTCACTCTTTGATCTTCATCAGCGATTGTTTCAAGTCTTCACTTTCAGCAAGCAAGGTGGAGGCATGTACATATCACAGGTTGTTAATAAGCCTTCCTCCAACCTCGATGCCTTATTGTTCTCTATATAAAGAATAATGATGAATTACTCTGCATACAGGTTGAACAAGTATGGTGAGAAGATACAATCCTCTTCCATACTTTTTCTTAACATTAACAATGCAGTGTTCCTTTGTTCTGTTTGCACAACAGTCTCTGGATCTATTGCAATTTCTGTCTTTGCACAATGAAGTGTTGTGGCATTCCCAATCTTCTCCAGCCTATCCATCATTAGTTATGGGCCACACAGTCCAAGGCATAGTCAGCAAAACACAAGTTTCTCAAAAGTACTTTGACAATCTTACCTAATTGTCAATGAGTTGAATAAACGACATGTGAACTTTCTGTTATTTGTAATAAAATCATGCATTTGACTTTTGAAAATGATACTTGACAACTTGCTGTTCCTTTGTTTCTGGGTTTGTTAACACCACTTCCTTTCCCCCACTTTCCCTTCTCCATGTCCTCCTGGAACCATCGGTTCCATTGTTTTCTATTCCAGATTGTTTATGCAGCCTATCTTATATAGATAGACCTACAGAGATAATAATAATATGCACAAAAGGAAGACAGCAAAACAAGCATCAAAAGAAAACAAGACAAAGCAACAGAAATCCAATGACCAAAAAAAAAAAAAAAAGCCCGTAAGTAGCTCCAGGTCTGTTTGTTGACCTTTAGGAGTGTTTTCTGGTCGAGTCTGATGAGGCATCATGCCCTGGCCCCAAAGTCTATTTTTGGTACTTCCTTGGGATGTCCTTGCTCTGCTTTTTTTGCTGTTCTGTTGCACACCCTTAGTGTTTTGCTTCGGTGTGGTGGGGTCAGATCAGGCACAATCCCACACTGTACCTCCATTGTTGGCCCCTGTAGGGATGTGGGTCAGCGGGGGATGCCTTGTCTCATAATGGGGCCAGCCATCTGACCTTCTCTGTGCATTGGCTACTCTGAGCAGGGATATTATCCTCCAGGCTTGGTGGGCCAAGATGTGTTTGACTCTCTCTTCCACCCCCTTCATTTGCAACCATGTGATCTGATCAGAAATGTCCCTCTCCCTGAGTCGTAACTTCACTGCTGTCCTCTGAAGTAAATTCTTCTGAGCTGAGGAGTGGCTGGTAGGCAACCAGACATACTCTTACAGAAGAGGGTACAGTATGGCAGTGATGAAGCATACAACTTTCCTCTAGTTCTTTAATGCTTCTCCCTACCACCACCCCTTGCCACTATCATGATCTCAATTCTACCTTAAAAATCTGGCTAGACCAGGGGATTCACACTAGCACAGATAGGAACTGGAAACATGGAATCCAGGAGAGATGAACCCTTCAGGACCAGTGCTGGGATTGGCAATACCAGGAGGGTGAAGGGAAGGTGGGGTAGAGCGGGGGAACCGAATACAAGGATCTACATATAACCATTCCCTGGGGAACAGTCAACAGAAAAGTGAGTGAAGGGAGACATCAGTCAGTGTAAGACATGGAAAAATAATGATTTATAAATTATCGGGGGGAAGGAGTAAGGGTGGGAAAGTGAGGGAGAAAATGAGGAGGACTCAAGTAAAAGTGAATGCTTTGAAATGATTATGGCAACATATGTATAAATGTGCTTGACACAATGGATGTATGCATGGATTATGATAAAAGTTGTACAAGCCCTCAGTAAAATGATTTAAAGAAAAGAAAATGATACTTGACAATTACATGAGTCAAATTAGAGAAGTAGGTGTTGAAATGGTTAATAAAATATTAAAGAATTCAGAATTCAGAGCACATTCCGTACCCTGCGCTAATCAGTTGACACCTGTGGCATTTGATTAGAGGCCTCATTTCAAGTGATATTGCCACAACAGGGCCTGACAAAAAGAGTACAAATAGAAGAATGAGAGGCCTTGAATATGATTTAGATGAGATGTTAATTAAGGAATAAGAAATCAAGAGTGACATGCTGTGGTAGTTCTTAAGTTTTAGATATGATTTCATCAAAGCTGACAAATCACTGTGCTGTATAAACTCGGGAAAGTTATTTAATGTCTTTGTGTCTACGTTTCATTAGCTGTAAAATAACTAACTGCAAAACCCTAACATAATTGTATTCAATATTGGATGTTTATTGAATAAAGAGTGGATTAGATTAATTTTGTACATGTCCTATGAGCATGCTTAAGTCCTCTGGTTAGAAAGTTACAAGAAAATAGGCTTTTTATGTAAAGAAAAGGCTTTCTGACTCTAAGGGTGGTTCCAAATAACCTGCCTAATGAACACTAAGTTTTCTGTGAAAGGAGAGTAAGACAACTACATGCCTGTTATGCTATAGAAAGGGCTCTCACAATAAACACATAATTTCCTCATACTGCACATTTCCCCTCACATCTGCTTAAGAGACACTGCTTTGATCTATTTCTACTTATTCTGGGCATTGTGAGCTGAGGTACTGACTGCAAGGTACCCACTCTGAAACCATTAGCCACTTTGCTGGAGAAAGATGAGGCTTTCCTCCTCCATAAGGATCTATAGCCTCAAACCCAGGGGTGCAATTCTATTCTGTTGGAATCAACTCTTTGGCAGTAAGTTTGGTTTATTAAGTTTATGTTTACTTTGATGGTAATGGTAATACATGTTTATTATAGAAAAATTTCAAAATTTAAAGGAGACCGATTTTCACAAAATATTCTATGATTTTTAAGGTCTTCCTAATAATTATTTGATCACTTGAATTATATTTCAAAGCAGTTGCAAAGCACAATTTCTTAAAAATTTTATTGAGAGGTACAGGTGTGTGTGCAGTAAGGAGACAAGGCTCAGTCAGGAATAGAAAGTACAGACAGGTTCTGTGACCTAACGGGTTAGGCTAGAGAAGCTGTGTCTGAGACTGGGATGGTGTGATCATATATATATATATATATATATACACACATACATATATTTAATCATGCTCATAGAACATATATCTAACAGAGGCAGGGGTTGCAAAGTTCAGCAGGTTGTTCATCTCCTTCTTGTGAGACTGTCTGGTTCAGACCTGGCCCAAACATTTATGATTAAATTTTGATTTTCTTCAATTTTCATTTATAAACAACATTTAAATAAACTCTGTTCATTTACATTTTATTAATTTCATTGTCGATGAGGATATGTATAGCAATAAATACACCAGTTCAAAAGTTTCAACATGTACAATTTAGTCACACTGGTTGCATTCATCAAGTTATACAACCATTTGTATCTTCCGACTGCTCTTAATGTTCTTATTTAATTTTTCCAATTTCTGTGATCAATTTGATCCCATGTAGATAATTCTTAAAAGGCAGACTTTTATTTTAACTAATTAAGCTAACCTATTATTAGATTCTAAGATGTGAGAGGATTTTTTTTTTTTTTTTGCTTTACAGTTTAAATATTATCTCAGGGCAATAGGTTCAGAGGTTTCATGCAGTTTCCCTGGGCCCAAAAAGTACAAAGTCTATTAGAATTTGAAATTTCATTCTACATTTTCATCCTTTTGTTCAGGATTTTCATATGGAATCTTTCATTAAACTATCCAGTAATAGCCTAGCACCATTCAGTTTGGCTAATCCATTGCAAAGGGGATAGCATATTCCACATCATTTATCCTATTATTTCTGATTCCCCTTCTCCCTCTTATACTAAGTGAGCAGAGACTAATTTTTTTTTTTGGCCTTAGATGGTTTCTTTCAAGTTTTTAAGACTCCAGGGACCACTCAATGAACTAGAAGCAAGTACAGTATGCATCATTAGTCTAATTCACTGAGGTGCCCCATGGAAATATGGCCCTAAAACTCCAAACCAAGAAACCAAACTGTCATTTGGTATTTGTTTGCTTGACTTCTGCCTTAGCAGCTATTTTTCTTCTTGTTTTCATTGTTGTAAATATACATCATAACTTTATAGTTTTTATCAATTCATTTTTAAAACCATTTATGATTTTATTGTTGCTTGTTCGTGTGTATTTTTATTATCAATTCAATTTTAACAGATTTATTACTGATGGCTATTACAATAGTCTGTGAGGGAACATTACCTTCAATCAGAGAGATCGTCCTATCATTATTAACTCTATTTTTTAAATCCTCCTTTTCTTTCTGTTAACCACTCATAAACCTTGGTTAGTAAATATTTACTGCTTATTATCTTTTTATGTAAGTGAGGCCAAAAATGATTTGTCCATTTTGATTGGCTTACTTTGCTCAGCAAAACGTTTTCAAGCTCTATCCATACTACAGTAAGTATCAGGACTTCATTTCTCCTAATGGCTGAGTAGTATTCAATTAATTGTGTGTATGTACCACATTTCACTTTCCATTCATTTGTTGGTGAGCATTTGAGTTGTTTCCACTTTTTACCTATTATTAATAGTGCTACAATGACAGTTAGTATACAAGTCTCATTATGAGTCACTGCTTCCAAGTCTTTTGCGTAGACACCTAGTAGTATAATTACTGATACGGGAGTGTGCTAATTTACTAGAACAGGGGAGACCGAGTGGTTTAAAGTTAGACAAGCTGTGTTTAAGGATTGTATCCATGCACTATATGCATTCAGTCTGTATGCTGAGCAAATACTCAAAGAAACTGGACTAAATGAAGAAGAATGTGGCATCAGTGTTGGAAGAACACTCGTTAACAACCCACAATATTCAGATGACATGCTCTTGCTTGCTTAAAATGACAAGGACTTTAAGTTATGGCTGATGAAGATCAAAGACTACAGTCTTCAAGGAGGATTATGCCTCAGTAACAACATTGGCCAACATATGTCTTCAGTGCCTCAAATGTATATTCTGGGTATATTTGACCCTTGGAATAAAAAAAATGGCACTAGTTTTTCCCTATCAGCTCTGGTTTGGGAGACACAGATCACATGCCATTCACCACTCTTCACTCTGCTTGCCTATCAAAAACCAGGATATTTAAACCCAGCCTGAGATAGAGGACGTGCATGTTGGCTTTCTTTAAAGTAGTTTGTGTTTTGCACTGAATGTAATTTATACTTCACATGGTGTCCTTTGATGCAAAGATATATTTGAACAGCACAAATGCTATGAACTCGGAAATTCTCCCAAGTATGACTTCGTCTTTCCTAGGGTGGGCAGTTTCATTTTATCTGAAAAAGGGGTCAGCAACAAGAGATACTATGTAATACATAAGGAGCCCTGATGGTGCAGAGGGTGAAACGCTTGGCTGCGAAACACTAAGCTATTCAGCTCACTGAGCAGTCTGCAAGAGAAAGACAGGGTTTTCTGCTCCCATAAAGATGTACAGTTTTGGAAAGCCTCAGGGGAAGTCCCACTCTATCGCATACAGTTGTTATGCATCCCACTTGACTATGTGTACTACCATAAACAGAGCTTCAAATGTTCTGAAAACCAAAAAGGGTCTGTCAGGGTTCAAAATCCTTTATTAGAATTAAAATACTACAGTTTTGTTATAGGATGGCACAACTTCTCCATCTCTGTACAGGAACAGTGAAAATTTAGAGTTTTTCCTATAAAGAACCTCACCTCAGAAACATTGAACTTGAATTATCCATTGACTT
Organism: Nesogale talazaci; assembly: GCA_004026705.1. Classification (NCBI taxonomy): domain Eukaryota; kingdom Metazoa; phylum Chordata; class Mammalia; order Afrosoricida; family Tenrecidae; genus Nesogale; species Nesogale talazaci. The sequence goes on from PVJH01008227.1 coordinate 55,885, forward strand.
CTATATATTAAAATGTCTTCTGAAATGTTTGTTGCATAATTTGAAGGATAAAAATTAAGATCCTTAAAACATTTCTGAAAATTGGCTTACATTTTTGACCCTCATAATTTCTCAGACCTGCCATATATGTGTCTTTCCAATTTTCTATTTTCTTTTTTCTTTGTCTCAAGTGGTGTTCTGGTCTTGCAGTACCCAACCTATACTATAGTCTCTGTACATATTACACAGCCTTCCACATCAAAAAGAAAATCCGCTGCCATATAATTGATTCTAACTCATCATGACTTTTTAGGAGGGAGAAAAACTGCCGCTTAGACCTGGTTGCCTAAAGAAGAAAATCCAGTGATATTTATCTATGTATAAAGAAATAACTTTATACCTAGATACTGTATCTATGTACATATATCAAGAAGCAACTGTTATAGTTAGATGAGTGTGATAGGTAGGTTTGTTTATGCCAACATGGCCACAGAAGATTGGTGGGCCACAGAAGAACGGCCAGTGAAGACATGGGATGAATTGAAGGGCAGAGATAGGAAGGGCTCAGCAAGTCCCGCCCTGGCTCTTGCTTCCAGATCTTCGGACCAGAGAGCTGTCTTGTTCATCCTGTGCCTCGACCTCCAAACAACACTACCCGTGGGACACCTAATCGTGGACTGTGTTGCTGTGAGTTCAGGTTCCTTCAAGTCCTACTTCGCCACGCTCCTGGGATATACATCTCTTGAGCTGGGGACTGTTGGACTCTCTCATCTGGCTGACTGTTGGTGACCTGCTCTGCTGTTTGCTGCCTGTGACCAGATAGCCTGAATTGCTCTACAGAGGATGACTCAGCGGCCCTCAAGACTTGAAGGACTGCCAGTCTTCTAGCTGTCTCTTACAAGTGAGTCACACTGAGCAATCTGTACTGCTTTATAGATAGTTAACTGTTTCTTTCTTATCTTATATAACTTTCTCTGTGTAGAAATATATAAAAAGAATTACTAGTGTCCTGATTTTATATCTCTAAGGGAACCCTGCTTGACACAATGAGTTTGTCAACTAGGGTGGAGTAAAAGTTGTCAATCAGGTTGTAGCTTGGTGACACCGCTCTGATGATATAAGAATGTGAGATACTAGAAATCACTCTCTCTCCTTGTCCCATTGGCTTCCTACTTGCTGGCACTCTGTCATTGACCCTGACAGCTGCTGAGACCCTGTCATGTCCTACTCACATTGGGTCCAGAGGACTCTGCACCTACGAGCTTGTGACCTTTCTATACTCTTCATCACTGCATGTGGCTATATGAGTCTGAAGAGGGACTTAGTGACTAATAATGTGCACTTAAGGACTTGAGTTGGACTGGACTTGGATACCTTCTTCTTATATAATTACTTAGGGATATAAAGTTCTTTCTTTTGTGTGTGTGTGTGTGTGGCATCATTCCCTTGGTGGGAGTAGGAAACCCAGCCTTGTTCCTGGAGAGCTGCTGCTGGATTTGAACTGTCAACCCTTTGGGCCACAGTCCCACACTCAACCACTAGGCCCCCAGGGCTCAGCCAAAGTTCTTTTTTTGGGGTGGGACATCACTGCCTGCTGGTGGTCATGGGAGCTACCCAGTGCTGCTCCTGAGAGCCACCACTGGATTTGAACCGCCAAGCCCACGGCAGGCCGCAGTCCCACACTCAACCACTTATGCCATCAGGGCTGAACCCAGCCAAAGTTCTTTCTTATACATAAATGAATGTCACTAGATTTAGTCAACCCAGACTAACACAGCAACTTTATATCAAGAGGCAGCCCAGCCCAGTTCAACTCAAGTCCATAGGTCCAGTGCTAGTTGGGACTCTCTTCAAATTCACATAGTTGATGCTAAAAGGTGAAACAGGACTCAGGGAGATCACAGGTTAATTAGTACAGAGTCACATGGATACAAGGTCACAGAAAACATGGTAAGGAACCAATAGCTGTCAGGGTGTCAGTTGGCCCATATGAGGACTTTCCTGGAGGCAGATACAGACCCCCAGTAAGAAGGAAGGTGAAACTGCAGAGAAAGACAGTTCTCTGAATTCCTTACTCTTATACAAAAGTCTGCATGCCCAAGGAAGTGTCATCAAGCTACCACTTGAGTGACAGATTTGCCTCTTCTCCTATCCGGGAATGTCTAGTCACATAAAATCATCCAATGACCATAGTTAGTGAGCAATCATCTAACATACAGCTCTTGTTCTCTCCCCATCTGTAGAAAGGAAGAGGAAAATTCATGTAAACAATTATTCATAGGAATAATTGACATCATTTTGTATATATCTACTGCCAGCAGAAGAAACAACTGTGTCTTGAAACAAGTACCGTCACACTGTTTCTTAGAAGCAAGAATGGCGAGAGATTTTGTCACAAGTATTTTGGACATTTTGGCCATAGGGGCCAGTGCTTGGAAAATGATACCATGCTTGGCAAAGTAAGGGGTCAAAAAAAAAGCGGTGAAATTTCAAGGACATGGATTGAAACAAGGGTTTTGATGTTTTTTTTCTTTTTTTTAATGATGTAAAAAGTCAGAACGTTAGGGGGAAAGCTGACGACTTATGTGCATTGGTCTAGTTTCAGTTAGTGCCAGTTCATTGTCCCTAACCTCTTCTGTTCTCAAAGAAACATCTCACAGTTTGCTCATTAAGAGAACAGTTCAAACCAGAAGTTAAAAGCGCACCAGCTTGTGTGACCACGAGGTGTCAAAACAATCAGTAATCAGGCTTCAAGAACTAAAAATTATATAACTGCATGCTCCCCTTCCTGATATGATCGCTGATGACAAATATGTGCATAAACCAATGTGGTGAAGTAAGCTGATGGTGCCCAGCTATGAAAAGTTATAACGGGCTGAGCCCCGGTGGCATAGTGGTTGTGCGCGGGACTGCGGCCCACTGGGACGAGGTTCAATTCCAGCAGTGGGGCTGGGCCTCCTACTCCCACCACCGGAGAGCAGTGATGCCCCCCCAAAAAAGAAAGAAAATAAAAGAAAAGTTATAGCATCTGGGGTTTTAAAGGCTTGAGTAAACAAACAGCCATATAGCTCAGAAGCAACAAAGCCCACATGGAAGAAGCACACCAGTCTGTGCGAGGACAACATGTAGAAAGGATTGGGTACCAGGCATCAAAGAACTAAAAATTGTATCATTATAAATGAGGGGGAGTACAGATTGGTCCATCAATATGCAAAGTGACAGCTCCTTACAGAGGGGTTGTAGGGAGGAGACACGCCAGTCAAGGTACAGTGTAGTAACAATGTAATATGCAACTTTCCCTAGTTCTTAAATGCTTCCTCCCACCCACTATCATGATCCCAATTCTACCTGACAAATCCAGCTAGATCAGGGCATGTACACTGGAACCAGTAACAGGGATAATTCAGGACAGATGATCCCTTCAGGACCAGGGATGAGAATGGTGATGCCAGGAGGGTGGAGGGAAGGGGGAGTAGAAGGGGGGAACTTATTGTAGGGATCTACATATGACCTCCTTTTCTGGGATATGGACAATGGTGAAGTGGGTAAAGGGACACATTGGATAGTGTATGATGACAAAATAATGATAACTTGTAAATTGTTAAGGGTTCCTGGGGAAGGAGGAGTGGGGGTGGGGCAGGGGTAATATGGGGAGCTGGTACCATGGGCCTAGGTAGAGAGAGGATGTTTCAAGAATGATGATGGCAACAAATGTGTAAATGTGGTCTGCATACAATTGATGCATGTATTAATCTTGATAGGAGTTATATGAGCCCCCAATAAAATGATTTATATATATAAAAACAAAACCTAGAAATTAGTCCCAAAGATTATGGCTAATGTTCAGACAAAACACCCAAGGAAACCAAGGGTGGTGATTTGAGTCACACCCTCTAGTGAAATGACTCAAGATATATCTCACCTTGCTCCTACCTCATTAATGTAACCAGTAACTCCAAAATAAGACTATAATTACAGGTGTAGAAGCTAGAGTGCATAGGATGTTACCCCAAAACAGGGCTGTATGCTGCCCCTCCTCCCAGAAGAATTTACTTTAGAGGACAGCACTGAAGCTCAGGGGAGAGGGGCATGTCTGAATAGAGCACATGGGAGCAAATGGAAGGAGAGGAAGAGAGAGTGGAGCACATCCTGGCCCATCAAGCCTTGAAGATGATTTCCCTACTCAGAACAGTCAATGCACAGAGAGGACCAGATGGCCAGCTCCACTACGAGATGCAACATCCCGTGCTGACCCATGGCCCTATGGGGGACAATACTGGAGACAGTGTTGGGATTGCACCAGTCTGACCCTACCACACAGAGGAAAACACTAAGGGCGTACAGCAGAGCAGCGAGGAGAACAGAGCCTTGAGGTCTGAGGGAGTGCCAAGGATAGACTTTGGGGCCAGGGTATGGAATCCCATCAGACTCAATGAGAGGTCACTCCTAGAGGTCAACAAACACACCTTGAGCTATTTAGAGGTTTTTCTTTTTTATTATAATTTTCGTATATTTATGTATTTTTTCTGGACATTGTTTTTTCCCCCTTGTTGTAGTAGTTTTGTTTTCGTTTGTCACTTTGTCTTGCTGTGTCTTGTTTTTTGGTGCATATTATTATCTCTGCAGGTCTGTCTAGATAAGATAGGCTGCTGGATGATCAGTCTGGAGGAGAAAACGACAGGACTGATAGTTCTGGGAGGATATGGGAGAAGGGGACGTAGGGAAAGGCGGTGATGTTGACCAACAGGAACAAGAGAACACCAAGTGATCCAAAATCAGGGTCAGGGAGGGAGTGAGAGGCCTGGTAGTGATTGCACATGGGTAGGATATGTGAGAGAAATCACTGAAACCCAGATGAAGGTTGAGCATGGTAGTGGGACAAGAGGGAAGCAAAAGGAAATAGAGGAAAGAACTAGGAGGCAAAGGGCACTTATAGAGGTCTAAATACAGGTATAGGTAAATATATTTGTATATGATGATGGTGAAATAGATCTACATGCACATACTTATAGGTTTAGTATTAAGGAGGCAGATGGACATTAGTCCTCCACACAAGTACTCCCTCAATATAAGGACACTTTGTTCTATTACATTGGCATTCCATGATGCTCACCTTCTCAACAAGATAGTTGAAGACAAACGTGTGCGTAAGCAAATGTAGTGAACAAAACAGATAGTGCCCAGCTATCAAAAGATATAGCATCTGGGGTCTTAAAGGCTTGAAGGTAAATAAGCAGCCATCTAGTCCACAAGCAGCAAAGCCCACATGGAAGATGTATACCAGCCTGTGTGACCACGAGGTGTCGAAGAGATCAGTTACAGGCATCAAAGAATAAAAATTATATTATTGTAAATGAGGGGGAGTACAGTTTGAGGCCCCAAAGCCCATCTGTAGTTAACAGACTTCCCCTTACAGAGGGGTGACAGGGAAACAACTAGTTAGGGTGCCGTGTAACAATGATGAAGTATACAACTTTCCTCTAGTTCTTCAATGCTTTCTTCTCCCCACTATCATGATCCTAATTCTGCTTTCCAAATCTGGCTAGACCAGAGGATGTACATGGGTACAGATAAGAACTGGAAACATAGGGAACCCAGGACAGATGATCCCTTCAGGACCAGTTGTGAGAGTAATGATACTGGGAGGGTGAGGAGAGGGAGGTAGAAAGAGGGAACTCTTCATATAACCTCTTCCCTGGGATATGGGTAATGGGGAAGTGGGTGAGAGGAGACAGAGGATATTGTAAGATATGTCAAAGTAATAATAATTTATAGATTATCAAGAGTTCATGAGGGAGGGGTTGAGCAGGGAGGGAGGGAGAAAAGGAGGAGCTGATGTCAAGGGCTTAAATAGAAAGCAAATGCTTTGATAATGAGGAGAGCAACAAATGTACAAATGTGCTTGACATTCAAAGTATGTATGTATGGATTGTGATGAGTTGTGTGATCCTCCAATAAAATGATTTAAAAAAAGAGGGCTGTATATTTTTGAGTTTATAATAAGGATCCTCTTGTATGTGTAAATTCATTTTTCCAATACCATTTATTGCAGTGATTCCTCTTATCAAATAAACAGCACCAATGTAAACTTTCAGTTGATCATAGATGGGTCAATTTACTTATAGGTTTCAATTCTATTCCACAGTTTTCTTTGTCTATCAACATGCTAGTACCAGGTTGTATTGACTAGTTAAGTTGTATAGTATGTTTTAAAACCAGGAGCTGAAACTACTCCTACTTTATTCTTCTATTTTGGTATTATTTTAGGTACTTGGGAATTCTTTACTTTTCATATAAAGATGAGGATTGGTTTTTCTATTTCTACAAAGAATGGTATTATAATATTTTATCAGGATTATGTACATTAAATCTGTAGATAGGTTTGGGTAGTATTTTTAAAAATAATTTTGTTGGGGTCTCATACAAGTTTAGCACAACTCATATATACACCTATTGCATGTAAAGCACACTTGTACCTTTGATGCCATGATCTTTCTCAAAGCATTTTCTTTCTTCTTGAGCCCTTGGTATTGGTTCTTCCTTTTTACACTCCCTTTCCACTCCCCCCTCCCTCATAAACCCTTGATAATTTATAAATTATTATTGTTTTGTCATATAAAGTGCTGTCTGATGTCTCCCTTCAGCTACTTCCTTATTGTCCTCGCTCCAGGGAGGAGGTTATATGTAGATCCTTATAATCAGTTCCCCCTTCCTACTCTACTTTCCCTTCCTTCTCCCCGTGTTGCTACTCTCCTTTTGGGTAGTATTGACTTCTTAAAAATCATAAATATTTCAATCCATGAACATAAAACATCTTTCCATTTATTTGACTCTTCTCCAATCCATTTTAGCAGTAGCCTACAGTTTTTCTTTTCTTTTTTTGTTTTTTGGGGGCATCACTGCCCTTGTGGTGGGAGTAGGAGGCCCAGCCTTGCTGCTGGATTTGAACCTCCAACCTAGTGGGCCACAGTTCCATGCACAACCACTACGCCACCAGGGCTCAGCAGCTTACAGTTTTTATTGTATAAGTCCTTCACATCTATATTTTGAAATTTGTTTCTCTTAAATGTGATTGTAAATGGCTTTATATATCTTCCTGAGTCATTTTTAGTGCATTATAATCTTCTAAATTTTTCCCTATTACATTTGGTTCAGGGGTGCTCAATACGTCGATCGTGATCTACTAGACAATCACAAATGTAGCATGGGTAGATTGCATGGCATTGAAAAAATAGATGCAAGTCTACCATCAGTCCCATCACTTAATTGATATCCAGTGATGCTAATCAAATGCAATCTTAGGTATCAAATACGTGTGCAAATAGCTGCACTAATTGCAGCAAAACTGACAATATAAGTTATCTTCAAATTTTAGATTTTGTTTTTTTTTTATCGTAAATGTAAGAAAAGGTATTAAAATGAGTGGGGAAGCTGGACCAAGTAAGAAGAGAAAAATATATCATTTCCATAGAGAATGGGAGATTTTGACACTACAAGCCAACATTCAGCTGAAGTTCAGAGCCCATGAACAGTTCTGGAACTTACTCGCAGAGGGAAAGTAACCAAACATGAGAAAAGGTGCTACCTCCTTGACTGCATTATTTGACTCTGCTTATTCATGTGAGTCAGCCTTTTCCCACGTAACTATCATTAAGTCCAGGTATCATTCAACAATGACTGACTATCATTTGGAAGCGTGCTTGAGGCTGGCTGTCAGCAGCTACTGACTGGACTATGCAACCCTGGCTCATCCATTCAAAGCAAGTCATCAGAGTGAATTCAGGTAACGACAAAAAATGTACATAGTTAATTTTGTTGTGTTGTGCAATGTGGACTTACGCAGTTATGTAAGGTACATAAACAGACATTGCACATATAAAGAATTCTCAATGCAATTATGAATAAATGTAATACATAAATAATGTATATGTTTTGCATTTTTGCAGTTGGTAGATCATTTTGACTTGATCATTTTGTTTGTTGGCTTGGTTTTTTTTTTGTTTTTTTTTTTAAAGTAAACCAGTTTTCCCACTGCTGGAGAGCAGTGATGCCCCCCCCCCCCCCCCCCCCCCCCCCCCCCCCCCAAAAAAAGTAAACCAGTTTTATAGGGCAAGCAAGCTTAGGCAATTAGCATATGGTGATCTTCAAAATTAACAAGTGAATGGCAGCACAGCTGCAAGTCAAGCTTCAAAGGCCAGGGCTGTTTACAGTTACAAAGGCGACAAACTACAAACCCCAGGCAACAAACTGCAACAGAGTTCAGACATATCCGGCCTGTAGCCAGGTCAAGGATGTCCGGGCTGGATGGCTCCTGACAGGTCCCCTTTTTTTATTTTTCAAGTAATATCCTCCCGGGGAACTCTGCCTGTCTTAGGTTGTCAGGACACACACTCAGTCCTTACCCGTCATCGGTCAATGGCCTTCTAATGTCACCATGGCCTGTCTTAGGTTGGTGATGTTTGTTTGTTTTTTAGGGTACATCACTGCCGCTGGTGGCCATGGGCGCCACCCAGTGCTGCTCCTGAGAGCTGCTGCTGGATTTGAACCGCCAAGCCCATGAGTCGCAGTTCTGCACTAACCACTTAAGCCACCGGGGCTCAGCCCGACCCTGTATTCTTTATGAAAGCAGCTTATCAAGTCTTTTCAATCAGGTTGGTGAGTTCAAAGTGTCAACCTTCCACTGACTACTAGGACAATGTCCAGCCACACATACTTAGGCAACCCCATGTTGTTACATTTTTAATTAGGAAAAACTGCTCTCCTTTTGTTTATTCTTTCTCTTAAGAATTAAAAGACCCCAAATCCAGGCTCTCAGAGCTTTGAGCCATGGATGGGATAGAAAGGTGAGAGGAAGGACATGTCTTGGGGCACAGACTCTAGGGCTTTGTCTGCTGAGCAGCAGCCTTGGAGTAGAGAGACTCTGTGGGACCAGACCACTCCTGTTTCTCAGGCGCATGGAACAGAGGGCAGAGTTGTTCTTTTTCTGTTTGCTTCCTCTTTGCTCTTGCCCTGCCCTCTGTCTCTACCAGCAGCTCCAGCAGTGGCAACATTGGTAATGAGGACAATGGGGTAGTGTTAAAAAAAACTCACAGCCATGGAGTCAGTTCTGACCCAACTGAGGCAGTCATGTGCTTATGTTCATTTCATGATTGAGATGTACCTGTTAATCTGGAGATAGCCATTGAGTAGCCAATGAGGTCTCTATGTGGGCATGGTTTCTCCTGAGACATCCATATGTGTGTCTATGAGTTTGTTTCTCTATTCTATCTGGACTGACACACCAACATAAGTCTATATCAGGTTTGCAAGACCGCAAACCTTTACAGAAGCAGACCGCCTCCTCTTTCTCCCATGTATCAGCTGGTGGGTTTGCACATCCCCCCTTGCAGTCCAAAGTTTACCATCAGTGCTGTCATTGCATGTTCAGATTTCATAATGTCACATTTCTCAGAAAGTATGGCCTTTCACACACCTGTAATTGATAAATAAACATGATTTTGTCAGGAAAAGCTGTCAAAGACATTGAAATGAACATTATTGAGTGCTCTTTAATGGAAAACTAGGCTTTATCTGGAAGACCCTTTGGGCTTTTCTTCTTTTATAAAGGCTTGAGCCTTTCACTGCCATAAGACTACACTGCTTTACAACTCTATAAATTGTGGATCACTCAGAGTGATGCAAATGATTCTTGTCCTTAGAGACCTTCTCTAGAACAGTGGCTCTCAACCTTCCTAAGGCCATGACCCTTTAGTATGTTGTAATGATACCCACCATAAAATTATTTTTGTTGTTACCTCATAACTGTAATTTTGCTACTGTTATGAATTGGGCAATCCCTGTGAAGAGGTCATTCAATCCCCAAAGGGATTGTGACCCACAGGTTAAGAACCGCTGCTCTAGCAGAAAAGATGATTCTAACCATTACATTTTATTGACCTTAGGCAATTTTGTGCCTACCATTAATTTCATTGCAACATTTTTTAAAAAGTGCTTTATTGGCATATACTTCACAGATCATACAATTTTACCATTCAATCATATGAATCAAGAACATTTTCTTTTCATACTCATTATTAGCTTCTCATTTTCCACTATCTTCTCCTTCCATGAACCTAGGTAAATATTAATTCAATTGATGTTTCCATAGATTGACCTAACCTGAATTTCAGATACACGCACACACACACACACACACACACACACACACACCTACCCACACCCATGCCCCTCACAAACCCCACCCAAAACAGAAAGCAAATAAACTTTCCAGCAACGACTAGACAAAATATCGAAAAACCTCAATTGGAAAGGAAAAATAAAATATTAAAAATTGAGGCAACTTTAAAATGGGTCAAATGATAAAGTATTACATTTCAACCAGTCTGCATCTGTTGTAATTGACTTTACAATGCTCTCTGTCTTATAGCAAGACAATTCATCAGATGGGATTTGCTAGCGCCTGTCCATATGGGGACTTGGTAAATGAATTTTTGAGCTTCCACTGCCATTCATAACTGCTGCAAACTGGGTGTTTGCAATTTAAACTCTGATATCATTCCCTCCTTTGGATTTGGAATTTATTATTTTCAATCCTTGGATCACACAGGATTGTGCTTCTTTCATGTGGACTTAAATGATGCTTCTCTTAAAAGGCTAATTTTTTGAAAACAGGCATTTCAGACACCAGACACTATTCTCTCTGATTTCTATAGCTCCCCTATTTTCAGTAATCGTTTGATGAAGGGGCGTATTGAGGAGGGCCCTGTCATAAAAACCAATTGTTCTTAGATTGGGCTATAGAATTAAGTGTGAGCTCAAAATTTACCCATGTTTCTATGGTTTATGATATATGTCTCTGGTTCACTTTAGCGGCATCACTGCCATTTTATGATAGAGAACATATAAAAGATCATCCTTCTCAGGCATAAAGTACTTTTGCAGCTGTTGTTAGGTGCTAGTTAGTCAGTTTTAACTCACAGCAGCCCTCTGCCCAGTCCTGCACCATCCTCACGATTGCTGCCGCCACTGTGTCACTACGTCTTGTCAAGGGTCTTCCTCTTCACCACGAGTAATCTCCTTTCCAGGAAACCGGTCTGTCCTGACAACATGTCGAAAGTACTTGAGATGAAGTCTTTACACCCTTTAAAGGAAAGTTCAGATATTCTTTCAAGATAGATCTATTTATTCTTTTGGTAATCTATGGTACTTTCCATATTTCATACCAATATCATAGTTCAAATATACCTAGTTTTTCTTTGGTCTTCCTTATGCAACGACAAACTTTATTTCTTAAAAAAAAACATTTTCATTGGGGACTCTTACAGCTCTTATTACAACCCATCTGTGGCAGTCACCTAATCTGGTGTCAATTTGAGGATTAAGAATGTAGGGGTGAAGTCTAGCCAGTCAATCTGGAGATAGCCAATGAGTGTGGGCCTGTCCTCTTGAGAATTCTGGGAAATGTAGTAATTCCTTCCTCGAGATGGGGACACTGTATCTCTCAGCTCACTCTCTGGGAGGCATTGCAGCTGACAAGATAAATGGCAGCATGCTGATAGGTCCTGGAAACTGGAGGAGTCACAGGTGTCCTGGTGTCATTGCATGTGCTTCGTGAGTCTGAAGAGGACTTATGGATTGGTATCAGACATATGGACTAATATCAGACTTATGACCTTGAGCTGGACTTGGCTGCAATGTTTTCTTGATGTATAGTTGCTCTTGAATATAAAGCTCTTTCCTATGCACATATGCATATCTATGGATTTGTTTCTCTAGTCTACCTAGACTAACACACCATCCATCCATTCATTGTGTCAAGCACATTTGTACATAAGTGGCCATCATCATTTTCAAAACATTTCCTTTCTACTTGAGCACTTGGTATCTGCTGCTCATATTTTCTTCCTCCCTCTCTCCCTCCCCCACAAAACCCCTCTTCCTCATCAACCTTGATAATTTAGAAAAAAATTTTTCTCAAGTCTTACACCCACCTCTGTCTCCCTTAATCCACTTCTCTCTTGTTTTTTTTCTCCTGATATGTGTGTGTGTGTGTGTGTGTGTGCAATATGTTGATCATTCATTGTGATTGGTTCCCTCTTTCTCCTCCAACCTTCCCCATACCCTCCTGGTATTGCTACTCTTATTATTGGCAATGACCACCTTTCATACATATATAGGCAATTAAAAATGCCATGGTTTTGATCAGGTATACTTTGGTCTTCAAAGTAACACCATTGTTTTTCAACAGTTTAAAGAGGTTTTGTAAAGATTTATGTAATGCAATGTGTCCTTAATCTTTTTTTAATTGAAAGATCATTTTATTGGGGGTTCTTCCGGCTCTTATAACAATCCACACATCAATTGTATCAACCCTGTCTGTATGTATGTTGCCATCATTATTTTCTAAACATGTACTTTCTACTGAACCCTTGGCATCAGCTCCTCTTCTTCCACTCCCCATGACCCCTTGATAAATGATAAATTATTATTATTTTCATATCTTACACCAACTGCTGTCTTCCTTCCCCATGGTTTCTGTTGTTCATCCCTCTGGTGTGTGTGTGTGTGTGTGTGTGTGTGTGTGTGTGTGTGTTTCCTTTCCTTCCCTCCTCTCTTGGTACCATTACTCCCATTCCCGCTGCTGGATTTTGTGTGTTGTGAGCTCTTATCTCTATTCTCTACCTTTGCACATGCTCTGGTCTAGGCCGAAGTGAAAGGCAGGACTAGGGTTATGATAGTGGGGAGTGAAGAAGCCTCAAGGAACCAGCGGAATAGTGTGTGTTTCATCAGTGCTATATTGAGCTCTGGTTGATTGCTTCCTTCCTTTTGACCCTTCAGTGAGGGGATGGCCCATTGTTTACAGATGGGTTTTTCATGGAATCTTTTCACTTCTGCTTCCACCATCACTGATTGTGGATCCATACAAGATGATATCTTTGATAACTTCAATCTTTTTACCATGTATTATGATGCTACCCACTGTCTAGTTGTGAGAATTTTCATCCTCCTTACTCTGCGTTGTAATTCAAACTAAAGGTTACAATCCTTGATCTTCATCAGCATATTTATAGCAAGCAAGGTTGTGTCATTGTCATACTGCAGGTTGTTAATAAATCTTCCTTCAATACTGATTCTTCCTGTAATCCAGCATCTCTGATTATTTGCTCAGCACAAGGTACAAACAAGCCTGTTGAACAGCTTTCTTGATTTTAAACCATACAGTATTCCCTTGTTCTGTACCCATAACTGCTGCTTGATCCATCTACAAGTTCTGCGTGAACCCAATGAATTGTTCTGGACTCTCCATTTTCTCAAGGCTGCCCTTAGTTTGCTATGATCTCCACAGCCTTTGCAAAGTCAATTAAACAAAGCAAACAACTTTCTTGTATTATCTGCTTTCAGCCAAAGGCCATCTGACATCTGCAGTGCAATCCTGTGTTCGTCACTCTCCTCTGAATCTGGCCGGAACCTCTGACGGTTCTCTTTCATTGTACTGCTACAACCTTTGTTGGACGATTCTCAGCAAAATTTTACTTGCAAGTTATATGAATGATATTGTTCTTTAATTTGTGTATTCTGTTGGGTCATCTTTATGGAATGGGTACATATATGGATCTGTCCCAGTCAGTTGACCAAATAGCTGTCTTCCAAAGTCCCTAGCATCAATGAATCTGTTCTTCCAGTGCTTCCTCTGCCAGCTGACACATTTCCATGGGTATTTCATCAATTCCCGGATCCTAGTTTTTGGCTGAAGCTTTCAGTGCAGCTTGAACTTCGCACTTTAGTACCACTTGTTCTTGAAATGACTGAATGTTGGTGAGTTCTTTTTGGTATAGTGACACTATGTAATCTTCTTTTGTATTTTTTGGGGGTATTCCATCTTCGTTTGATGCTTCCTGCATCATTCAATATTTTTCCCATGGAATGTTTTCAATATTGAACTCGAGACTTGAAATATTCTTTTAGTTCTTTCAGTTTAAGAATATGCTGATTTTTTTCTAGCTTTTTGGTTTTCTACTTCTAGAATTAGAAAACCCAAAAGGAAGGAGTTAGAAGGAAAAAGTCTATAAATCAAAAAAGACATAGAAGAAAGATCAAGTGCTTTCCTTTGGCTTTGATTCAAGCAAACAACATGTTACAATAAAAAGCAGATGTGGAGAATTGAAGTTTCGTTGCTGACTGGATATCTAATGATACTGAGAAATTATTAGTTTTAAAAATTAAAATAGCAAAGTTGCGGCAATGTGTATATATAAGAAGGTCACAGTTTTTCAGTAAGAAATGAAATCATGTAATGTCTGGGATTTGTTTTACCATCACATTAGAAGGGCAGTATGGAGATGTGAATGGGGGGATCACCCCAAGTTCAGGTATAAGTAATGAGAATGTAACAATTCAAAAATGCATTCTGTCTTTTTTGTCAATGCTTTAAATAAAGAAAAAGTAAGCCGAAGAAGGAGAGGTAGGAAAACATAACTTCTCCTTGAGGCTCTAATCTTACGCTCACCCTTGGATTCTAATCTCTGCTGACTCCCAGTGAATCCGTGGAGACTCTGTGATTCCCAGTAGTATATCATCCCCAATGTGAGCTCTCCTGTCAAGAACAGTATTGTGGTGGCTTCTGCAAGACAGTGAGGGGCGGGGGTGTGTTCTGGTTTGGTACTGCCGGTTTGGTCCATCTGACATTTTTCCCAGCCAGTGTTAAGAGAAAACACCTTCTCCATCTCTTCATTTATCTCACGACTGCTCTTTGCGTCATGGACACACACATATACATATTTTTCAAAGACAAAAACTAATTTTCAGAAACAGTGGAGTCAACATTCATTTTTCTATAAGTAATACAATTTCAGAGCTGCTGTTTCTCACACAAGAGGCAGCTCTGAACTGGCATTTTTATGCAGAGTCATGTCAGGCCTCCTGCTTTATCTTCAGACCACACCCTGAGACAGAGCCATCATCGCATAAGTAATGGGGTTCATTACAGAACAACCTGTCTCTCCAAAGACACTCTTAGGCTCACAAAGTTTCCCCCCAAAAGTTTTAGGGTGTGTTTTTATTTACTATTTCTCTTAGCCAGTCTCATCTTTCATTGCAGAGTGGAGAGAGGCAGGGTGTCTTCCTGTATTCTTTACATTAGAAAGCTAGGAAGACTTCATTTTATCTCCAAGCACAATCTAGAAGTTGCAGAACTTTCAGGAAGAGCTTCATGGGGTGTCCCTTGCCGTCCAGCTGCATCTAGCTCATGGGCGCCATGTAGGTCAGAGTAGAATTGCCCCAAGCAGTTCCTGGACTGCGATCTTAACAGAAACCCAGGGCTCCTTTTTGTTGGCAGCCAAGTGCCCAGCCCCTGTGTTGCCTGGGATTTTTGATGGGGCCGGGGAAGAATGGGTTACTCTCTCATTCACAAATGGCATAATAGGGATCACAGTTTGTTAAAGGTGAAGGGATCTTAAAGATAATTCTTGCAGCCTCTTCAATTCCCCGTTGAGAATGGTGATTCCATAGTCAAGGGGAACATTTGCTGCAATCCTACACCGTGAGTTTCTAATATATACTTACAGTATCTTCAGTGACTCTTGCCCTCACCACTAACATTTCAAATTTGAGGAAACTCTGTTATTATTTGATTTGTTTAATCATTAAATTGCTACTTAAGTCTCAACTTTTTTTTTAACTTATTGGTGTTAAGTATGCGGATGGGGATGGAGGGAGTCTTCAGGGTTCATGTTTGTCCTCTCTTGATTCTTTTCCTACTCAAAAGAAAGCATTCAAACACAGGGCAGGGCCAGCGAAAAGGTGTAAATGAAACGAGTGAGCTTCCTAAGGAAGGACTTCTGTGTGAAACACCAAAATGCACCCCCTCCCTGCAACCCCGCTAATCTGAGGGCACTGTGGCATGAAGAGACACATTTTACCACAGCTAATACAGACCTTCCCCCATGGGCTTTCTTTCCAGAGGGTCTTGTGCAGCTGGCTTTCCGTCGCATATTTCCCCTTTCCATTTATGCTGTGTCCTTGTCTCAGACTCACAAACCCAGGGTCCATCCAACCACCCACACCCTTTCACCTCCCCCATCTCTTCCACTGACAGGAAAATATGTCTTTATCTTGCCTTCACCTTCCTTTTTGCTAAGAGGCGAGCTAGGGGGAGTTGTACCTCCACCTCTCTTTTGTGTTAGAGATATCTTTTTTGGGGGGGGGGGGAGTGCATCACTGCTCTCGGTGGTGGGAGTAGGAGGTCCAGCCCCAATGCTGGAATTGAACCTCCGTCCCAGTGGGCAGCAGTCCCGCACACAACCACTACGCCACCGGGGCTCAGCCCTAGAGATATCTTTTGGTGTCAACCTTTCCCCCCTTGTCTGATTCTGTCTAGCTAAAAGTATATACACTTAAAATGTTTATTATAATTTTAGATTAAAAAGTGCCTACCTTTTCCTATCACAAATGTCCTCCATGCACACCTGTGGAAGCCCATCCACAGTTAACTGAGAGCTGAAGGAAGATGCAGTGCACGCTCTGGCAGGCAGGAAGGGGGACCTTGTGCACAGAATTTTAAAACTATAATAAAGCCAGCTAATAGTTGGTCTGCTTTTTATTATCACTACTCTCTGCAAATCTAAAGAATGTCAGTGATAAAATAGTCCTCTAAGAAAAAAACCAGAATAAGTTCTAAACAATCGCTCCAATTACTGTTGAATTTTGATATAAAACCACACCAAATCTACTGCTATTGAGTCGATTCTAACTTATAGAAACTTACTACTATTGATCCCATGCTAACCTACAACGACCTGGAAGGAGAGGGTGGGACTGTCCCTTTTGAGTTTCAGAGACTGTAGTGTTTAGGGAAGTACAGAGGCCTGTCTTGATCCTGCAGGGACTGATGGTTTTGAGTTGCAAGGTCATAGCTCAAGACCTAACAATCACCACCCAGGCCTAACCCACAGGGCTGTGACTTTACTGGAGTAGAAAGACAAAAATTTCGAAACACTGAAGTTTCGAACTGTTGATCATGGGGATCACAGATCAACACCTAACCACTACACCATCAGGGCTTCATGTAAGACAAAAGTAAACTCCAAATTACCACTTTTTTTTTAAACATTTTCCTTAATAAATATCATGTTCTACCAATTGTATATAGGCTTGTACCACTGTAAGTAGTAACTTGTGGACACACACACACACACACACATACACACACAGGTGGAGCAGCCTAGTGCCATACAGAATCCACACGAGCCTGGCAGAATGCATGAGCATCCTGGAGCCTGCCTACCCCTCCCAGCCCCCTGGCCATATTTCTTCCCCCATCTCTATCTCAACTTGGCCAAAGAAGAGACCCTTCTCTGCCTAGTGGTGAACACTTTGGCCTGCCCTCCACCACCTTGATAGAAAGCACACACATAGCAGAAGACAAGCAAGATGACTCTAACTTTGTAAAGGTCAAAAAAGGAGGACATCAAAAAATTCATTAAAAAGTAAAATGAAAAGATAATGGAATTTTCCCACAAAATTTCTGAACCTCCTTGTGTGTGTATGTGTGTGCGTACGCGTGTACATGTGTGACATACACAAACACAGAGAAAGATATATATCCAAATGGTTTGTACAATTATGTAGCCCAGCATGCCCCAGGTCTGTGGGTCAGACGTCAGGTTAGAGGTTTCCCCTGATACCTCTAGCTGCTGGGGTTGTGAACCCAGACTGGTAAGCTGCTGGCCAGGGGCTGCCAAATCTAAGGAATCCCAACATTGGCAAGCAGCATAGCAGGCTACTGGCTCGAGTCCCATGAACCAGAAGTCAGATGATGTGAACCAGATGCAGGATTCAGATCAAGCAGAAAGCTGGAGAGCTTTGGCAGAATGTCCACATATATTCCAAGCAGGTCACATCCCCGAAGGAACTCCTTTTCAACTGACTGGATGCTCATCGCAGATCTCATCATGGGATGACTGTATCATAACTGCCAAACCAGAGAATCAGGGTCCAGCCAAGTTGACATACAAATTTAACCAATAATAGTATTTGCCACACCCACTGCAGGTGAGTTCAGGTTGGCACATAGTGACCCTATGCCAGTAGAATGGCCCTCTTGGGTTTCCATGGCTTAAATCAGAAGACACCGCGTCTTTCTCCCCTCTAGAGGATCATAGGTTGAGTGAGCCCCGGGGCGCTTAACCACTGTGCCTTCAGGGCTTCTGCATTGTATGACAGTTGTTACAGAAGTTGGAGAGCATCTGCATAAACTTGTTTTTAATGTTCTAAAGTTAATCTTAGTGCTATTCTTTGCTGGCTTCACTTTTTAAAAAAAAAATCTAGAACCAAGAATTATTCAACAAATATTAGCGATATGCAAATATGTGATCAGCTAAGCTTTTTACATACCAATGACTGGTGGAAATAGCCAAGAATTTGAATAATCTCTTGTAATCATGACCTTTCTTTTCTCTGTAATTTGTGTATTCTCACCAGCCCCTGACCTAGTCTCTTTTGTCATGACCATCAAGGAGAGCTGGAGGACAGACCTTCAAGAGAAAGCTCAGAATAGTGCTGCCTTGAACTTGGCAACACGCATATTGTTTCTCCAGCTAACTCAGCATGCTTGAGATCATTTTAACAGCATAGTGTTATCATGTGGTTTCAGTAGAAAAAGTCCCTATGTAAAAATAGCACCTTCTTCCTCAGCATGTCTGCTCCCTTTAATGAAAATAAGGCTTTAGCTTAGACTGAGCCAAAGCAGCTATTGAGGCGGGAGCTAAAATTTCGTCTGCTTCAAACACCGTTAGCCAAATTCACTAACAATGCTTCTTGTAGTGGTTGACAATAAGAAAGACAATGTCGTAAGAGGCATGCACAATACAAGATAATTTATATCCAATACACAGTACTCATTCCTAAAACAAGCCCCTAGAGAAAAGGGTCAATAAGAAGAATCACGATCTCTCGACAAGAGTATTTATGGAAATACAAACAAACCAAAACAGAAGAAAGACAAATCAGTAACACTCACAAATACTTTCCTAATCCAATTAAAAACAAAGAGAGATTAATTAATATAATTTGAGCCATATGGCCACCTAATTGGTTGCTTCTTCTAGGAGAAGAGGGTTTCCTTCCTGATTATCAGCCTGAATTCTGCCTCACCACATTCTCTTTGTGAACTGGGAAATGCCTTTGTATTTTATTAATATGAAAATAAGGCAGCCAATATAGCTTTATTTTATATTTTTAAGGAAAGACAAAGTAGAACTTTAAAAATTGCACTAACAGATACAGTTTCAGAACCTATTTCTCAGATCATGATGTCTTCTTATGCTATCTTCAGGTTCTGGTCTGCATCAAGCCTGATGACTTGGTTAAGAACGCTTCTCAGAGATGCTCAGAATAGAGAAGCAGAGTTGAAGGCATGACTATAAACAGTCACTGCTCCGCCACTGCCCTATCAATAAGCGCCCCCTGCAGAAATTTGGAACAGGAAACAGCTGGAAATATTTCCACCTTATCCCCATCAGAAATTTCTTTGCAATTGAGTGAAATCTACTCATTATCCCAAAAAAGTGTTACCAGGAACCCTGTTTGGGCCCTTAAAATTCTCTAAGCAATTTAGTCAGAAGGAAAAGAATATTTGAAAAAGGGTTTTTTCTTTTTTTTTTTTTGGTAGTCTACAGTCCACTTTCCCATCTACAGAAACTAGGCCTTTCTTAAGGGATCACTCGGCCTTTGGCAAATCCGATACCTTTAATAGAAATCCTTTGATGTTCCTGTGAGGTTGTCAGATCAATGGTTTCATGAGAGATTGGAGCATGGGGGAACTCTCCTCTTCCATCCACAGGATGTGCCAGTAGCAGAGTTGTACAGCTCTTCTCCACCCCGGCCTTGATCACAATGATTCCCCACAGTTACTCCCTTCATCAATTGGTCAAACTAGCGAAAGTTCCTTCTCTTGCCACTGTCAGCCGTGAATCCACCAGCCCACACACTGACTGCTGGATGATGGCTACAGGGTTGCGGTGGTGGTGGTGGTGGTGGTGGTGGTGTTGGCGAACAGAAGATGAAGAAAGTAATACTACCAAGGCCCTCCACCACCTTGGTAGCCCCTCCTCCTGCAACAATGACTTGCCTGCCATCAAAATGATGCTCCCTGGGGTCATTTTGATATCATTTCCTCTGATACTGTCAATGTACTCCCCTAATGATGAAACTGAATCACATGGCTCTTATGTATTGCTGCAGAAATCACTATAGCCTCAACATTTGCTAGGCTGTCACTGGCTTTCAGAAATCTGACCCATGCCTATTCCATGTCAACAGTCTGATGGCCTCTTTATCTAATATTTGAAAGCAATTCTATAAGTGGGTCAACTGTCAAGACAATGCAGTGACTTCGCATGTAGTAGGCATTGAGTAAAGGCTTGTTAGTATCCTCACTACCACCACCACCATCACCGCTAACCTCAGTCCTTTTTCATCTGAAGGAAAATAAAAAATCAAATGCTTTAGAAACTTCAGATAATAACAAGCATTATCTTCCAGTCAAAATAGAGTTCAAAGGAGATATAAAGGGGCTCTGGTGGCATAGTTAGAGGCCTGTTAGCATTGTGAGTTATACATTAGGCTGTTAACTGAAAGGCCAGCAGTTTGAAACCACCAGTCTCTTGGAGGAAGAGGAGGTTATCTACTTCCATAAAAATTTTCATATTTGGTCACTACCAGCTGGAATCAACTTGGTGACAATGATTTTGTTTTTCTGGTTTATAGCTAGAACTAACTTCCTGCGTAGTAAAAAGATTTAATGCTTGGCTGCCCAACCCAAGGATGGTGATTCAGGACCATCCATAAAGATTCAAGTCTATTTGGAAGAAAGTTCTATTTACTTCTAAGGAAGGAAAAAACAATCAGTCCTAAAAATTCATGGATCACATGAGTCAGAATCAATGTAATGACAACTAGAATTGAAAATATATTCTTTTTTTCTAAATGATTTTATTGGGGGCTTATACAACTCCTATCAAAATCCACCCAGTCATTGTATCTCAAGCACATACGTACATTCATTATTTTCAAAACATTCGCTCTATACGTATGCTCTTGGTATCAACTCCTCATTTTTTCTCTTCCCTCTCTGTTTATCCCTGCCTATGAACCCTTGGTAATTTATAAATTATTATTATTTTGTCATGCCTTACACGTTGATGTCTTGTCTCCCTCACCCACTTACCTATTGTCTGCACCCCAGGGAGGAGGTTATATGTAGATTCTTATCATTGGTCCCCCTTTGCACTCCACCTACTCTCTACTCTCCCGATATCACCATTCTCACCACTGGTCCTGAAGGGAATCATCTGTCCTATATTCCCTGTTTCTGGTTCCTATCTGTACCCATGTATATCCTCTGGTCCAGCCAGATTTATGTTAGAATTGGGATCATGATTGGATGGGTGGGGTGGGGAGAACATTTAAGAACTTGAGGAAAGTTGTGTGTTCCATCATTGCTACACTGTACCATGACTGGCTTGTCTCCTCCCCGCAACCCTTCTGTAAGGGGATGTCACTTCACCTAACGATGGGCTTTGGGTCCCCAATCTGTACTCCCCTTCATTTATAATGATATAATTTGCAGTTTGTTCATGCCTGATACCTGATCCCTTCGACACCTTGTGGGTATACAGACTGGTGTGCTTTTTCCATGTGGGCTTTGTTGCTTCTGAGCTAGGTGGTTGCTTGTTTACCTTCAAGCCCTTATGACTCCAGATGCTATATCTTTTGATAGCTGGGCACCATCAGCTTTCTTCACCACATTTCCTTATGCACACTTTTGTCTTCAGTGAACATATCAGGAAGGTGGGAAAATAGATGCATTCTTAGGGTAAAAACATTCAGTGGGCCACTTAAAAACTGTAGCAAAATCTCAAATATAGAATGGAGGAGGCTGAGCCCTGGTGGCATAGTGCGCTGAGCCCCGGTGGCGTAGTGGTTGAGTGCGGGACTGCGGCCCACTGAGTTGGCGGTTCAAATCCAGCAGCAGCTCTCCAGGAGCAAGGCTGGGCCTCCTACTTCCAGCAGAGGGCAGTGATGCCCTCCCCCCCAAAAAAAGATCCCTAAATAAAAGTGTTTAATAGAATGGAGGAGATGGATTATGAGATCATCTACCTAGAAGTTTGTAACAAAGCCATAAAAATGAGTGAGTTCACTGAGAAAGTAAGAAAGAGAAATTAAATGAAGACCAACTCTAATATTTAAAGGTAGGCATATTACTAAAATAAAAAATAGAAAAAGCGGTCAATGAATGATGAGAAAACCAATAATGACTTGAGGGGACTAAAAAGTGAGTTTCAAAAGAGGGAACTAATAATTGTGCTTAAAACTATAAGACATTCAAGACAGGAAAACACTAAAGAGATATTGCTGATTGGAAAATTACTAATTAACTTAGTTTAAATTAAATTGGGAAATAACTTAATTACTAGACTACTGCAGTTGTGACAGAAACCAACTTGCAAGAATCAAGAGGTGTTTCTAAGATAAGACGTAGAAATGATTTAAAAAGCCACTCTTTCAAAATATCTGGTGAGGATAAGAAGTAGGCCATTAGCTCAGTGCATTAAAGAGATAATAAAACTAGGAATGTCCATGTGGTACATATGCTGAGTTGTGACACAAATGCTGTGTATATTGAAAAGTGAAAACAACATTCCCCTCCCCTGTGAGCATGATCCTTTGCACAGTGAATTTGTAACCCTTCCCATCAAGATATGGAGTCTCTCTCTCATCTGGATTTGGCCACATGATTTACTGTTACTATAGGGACATTTAGCAAATGTAACATGAATAGAGACTTAAGCATCACAGGCATAATGGAATTCCTACTTTCTTGTCTACCATGTGAACTAGCAAGGGTGGGTTCATGAATAATTTAGAAGAGTCAGATATTATAGTTGTGTGATTTTCCTAAACTGTTGTGCCACTACTCTTGTCCCCTCATTATGCTTCCTCCCTGTTAAGTTTCTATAATTAATATAACAATTTACAGGACCCAGGGACTGTCACATAAGGGTCTCAAGTGATTGTAGGGATTAATGTACTCAAATCATCAGGTCAGATGACAGATAGTTGACTCACAAGGCTGAGGAAGCTAGCAAATGAGGTCAGATAGGACATTGTCTTAAGTTTCAATAACTGGAGGTCAGAGGGATACAAGCCAGACACTGGTTCCAGAGAGAGAGCGCACGCGCTTTGCCCCTTCATTACTAGATGCTGAATGCAGACTACATTACTAATGAAACTAAGTGTGGTGTTGAGTCAGACATCCTAGTTAGAAAAAAATTCAAGAAACACTCCATCCTAATCCTGCCTCATTGACATAAAGAATAACTCACTCCAACATGGAATGGAAACCCTGGGCACAGAGGCGAGGATTTGTACCACAAAATAGAGACTAGGCTATAAGGACCATATAAAGTCATTCATTGAACCACAGCTGGTGTTCTGGAACATGACAGGTGACATGGGGCATAGGCTCACAAAATTATCTGGCCTACCACCACCATTGAGAAAAAAAAATTTTGTATCCACCCTGCCAATGGAAAACTTTTGTACTATAGTTCCTAAAGCAAGATAAAGTGCAGACAACTGCTTTTGTAGGCCCCTCCCCCGACTCCCAGAACATTCTAGTTCCCCACTTCCCACAAAGGGAAAGGATTGCCCACTTTGGGAAACACTGACAGGGAGAAAGGACCCCAGTCATGTGTTGAATCCAGCCCCAGAGTAGGAAATGCTAGCATAGTGAGTCACCGAATGTTGAGAAGTAATAAATGTTTATTGTGGTAAGTCACTAAATCGGGGGCCCTTTGTTACATGTTGTTGTTGTGAGGTGCCATTGAGTTGGCTCTGACCCATAACAACCCATGCACAACAGAACACAACACTGCCCAGCCCAATGCCATCCTCATAAATGTTCCTATGCCTGAGCCCATTGATGGCAACCCCTGTGTCAATCTCTCTCTTCTGACCGTCTTCCTTTTTTGATGTCCCTCCCTTTACCAAGCAGGATGTCCTTCTCTAGGGACTGGTCTCTCTGACAACATTTCCAAAGTAGGTAAAATGAATTCCCATCCAACTTTGTCTCCAAAGAGCACTCTGGCTGTACTTCTTCCAAAACATCTTTGTTTGTCCTTTTGGCAGTCCACAGTACTTAGAATATTCTTCCCTAGTACCACATTGACTCTTCTTCTGTCTTTCTTATTCAGCATCCAATTTTCACATGCACCCGAGACAATTGAAAACACCCTGGTTTAGATCAGGCACACCATAGTCCTCGAATTAACATCCTTAAATTTCAAGGTTAGGAACACTAAGTAGATTTTTTTTAGAATTTTGCTATTTGAGTAGTGCAAAGTTCAAGCTTGATGCCATTTGGCAACTAAGGTATTACTGTATTATTATTATTTTCCCCCAAATAAGTAATGCCTTAAGTTTTGAGACCTTGAGAATGATAAAGACTAAGATGCTCCTGAACTGAAATCATGCTATTATCACTCACCTCATAGACATGTAAAAGTTGGACATCGACTAAGGGAGACTGAAGAAGAATGGAAGCTTTTGAATTACGGTGTTGGGCAAGAATTGCAGCCAGAATGCTCCTCCATCCTATAAATGTTGGACACATTATCTGGGGAATAATCCCTCGAGAAGAACCTGATGTTTTGCAAAGTAGAGAGGGTCAGTAGAGAGGGTCAGTAAAGAGGAATGAGATGTAATGACACATTGGCTACAACAATGGGCTTGACCATAAGAGTGGTGAGGATGGAACCGGCCAGACAGTGTTTGACTCTGTTGTACATAGAGTGGGTATAAATCGTAACTGACTCAAGAACACTTAAGAACAAGAAGAATGATCGAGTGTTATGGCAGACATATTTCCTATCAATATTTGATTTTGCCTACTGGTAATTATTTTTAAAGGAGGCAACATTCT
Source organism: Nesogale talazaci (assembly GCA_004026705.1). Lineage (NCBI taxonomy): Eukaryota > Metazoa > Chordata > Mammalia > Afrosoricida > Tenrecidae > Nesogale > Nesogale talazaci. Next base: position 80,843 of record PVJH01008227.1, read on the forward strand.
CATAAGAAATACAAATAACTCATTGTTAAAGATTTAGTTGTAAGTCCCCTAAATATGTATCAATTCAACTAAATCATGGTTTTTCAATATCATGTAATTAGCTTCTATTTTATACTATGATGAAATTATCCTCTGTATTATAAATTGTAGCCTCTGTGGTGTTAATGAGTTAAGATTAGAGGCAGTTTGCCAATTAGGCAGGTCTAGCTGTATCTTGATTCAATGCCATTTGAGGTATAAAAGGGATAAAGTAAGCAGGTAGAGTTATAGGCAACATATTACCACAAAGAAAGAGGAGCCAGAATGGGCTGAGCCCCGGTGGCGTAGTGGTTGTGTGCAGGACTGCGGCCCACTGGGTTGGAGGTTCAAATCCAGCAGCAAGGCTGGGCCTCCTACTCCACCACCAGAGGGCAGTGGTGCCCCCAAAACAAACAAAACAAAACAAAACAAGAGCCAGAAATGGAGCATGTCTTTTGGACCAGGAGAGCCTGTACTGAGAAGATCCCAGAGTTGGGAAGATTGATGCCAAGACAAATGGGCACCTCTAAGCAACAATGGGATCACAGACAATGAAATCGGGGAGCTGGCTGACCAACACAGCCTTATACTAGAGCTGGCACCTTGAACTTGGACTTTTGGCCTCCAGAATTAGGAGACAATGTTTCTGTTCATTAAAATCACCTGCTTATGATAATTCTGTTATAGCAGCACTAGACATTTAAGACACCATGTACACACGCACACACACACACACACAATGGGCATACCTAGTTAAGTTTCTCAGTCATATCACATGTCTAAAATAATATATTTTCCAACTACAATAGTCTTGAGAAAAATGCCTTGTTTATGTAACTCACATATAAGCCCTGTCTCTTCTAGCCCCTGCCAATCTATGGTTGAAGCCCGCTTATTGGGCAGCATCAACAGCGGCTTGGATTCCTGCTACCTGATCAGAAGGAAGTCCCATAGACAGCAGTCATACTGCAGTGAGATTCCAAGCCTTCTGAATGACTAATGTCTTAACAGTTTCAATTAAATAATGACTTCCTAACAGGGATGGATTTTATATTTTTATTATTGTTGCAATACTAAACCATTTTCTCTTTGCTTAATCTTTCTCTTTGCTCATTTTCACCTCCAGAAGCCTAACTAATGGATCACACAAGTGCTATCTTCTATGAAGGGATTAAGGTCCAAGAGCAAGTGGTTAATTGTTCAGAGGTCGGAGGGCCTGAGGGCTGCCAACAGTTATGGATTCAACTACAAACTGCACGGTTGGTGGTTTTAATTCACCCTCAAAATAAAAGGTCTGGCCCTCTCTGGCTCCGCTCTTTGCGTCTTGCTCTGGTTTCTCTGGTTTCTGGTTTCACTCTTGTTCGGGAACTCCTTTCACGTGATCTGCCCCGCAGGCCGCTCCCCCTACACACAAGTGGGCTTCTTCAGTCGCGAACTCTCATTCTTGCATGCTCTCCAAAGACAGCATGTACTTTCTCAGGCTGTTATACTTGAGATTTTTCATCCCCCTCTACAAAACAAATAATAAAAGGTCTGGCCATTTGCTTCCCCAGAGTCATAACCTTCTTCTACACTGCCCACATGTGGTCACTATGAATCAGAATCAACTCAGCAGAACTGGCTATTTGTCTATTTTATGAAGGAGCTATGATGTAAGACAATTCCCTACCAGACAGGAAGGGTAGGGTGTGGGGGGGGGAATCCTGTCCTAGTAGACTGAGAAAACCAAGCAGTCAGCCATACATGTCCTGACTAGACCTTCTGGGGGCAAATCCTAGTGAAAAGAATGAGATGGATTTGGCAGGAAATTCTGAAGCAGATTTCTTGCGGTCAGAAGCTGTGTAACTTGTGAAACTCAGTGGGAGGAAACCTTTATTTGCATCACCAACTCTTGAAGGAGACCACCATGCAAGATAGCACCATCGAGACCAAGAAAACTCAGCCGAGTAAACTGTGGTACAGTACTGTTGGTCAAAGAAGGCTGGATTGGCATCCTAAGGCCTCCATCAGGAACCAGTAGCACTAGAAGTAGCCACATTTTCCACCAACCTTGGAAGCTGCACAGTGTAGATGATAGAGGCCAACTGGAGAGTTTGCCAGGAGCTTATGTACCATAGCAGACGTGAAGTGGTCCTGGGACAAGACCCCTACCTAGATGTGAAAAGACCTAGGACCTCTTGTCCTCCCTGCACTACACACCTCAGCTGCAGAACTGATGGAGATTCCCACCAGACTTACAGGCACACACCCAGTGACTCAGCCTCTCATCAATCAAACTAAGATAACAAACTACAAAACAGTGCCTAAAAAAAACAATGCAGTTGTCCTGATTGAGCTGGTTCTGATTCATGGCACCCTCTGTGTGTGAGAGGAGCACTGTGCTCCATGGAGTTCCCAAGGGCTGGTTTTGTAGAAACAGGTCTCCAGTCTTCTAGAAAGTCTTTAGCCACTGGGCATTTGTACCACTCAGTGGCCTCTGCCTACAAAGAGAACTGTATTAATTTATCCCTCCCTGCATGTGCAAAGATAAGGAATCTGTTTTCCTTCCCATGAATCTGGTCGGCCTGGCACCTTTTTATTTTTGCTAATAGCTTATGGTAGAAGTGATGTTGTGACAATTAAGGGTCTAGCTGGGCAGGTGTTGCATTTGCTGTCTTAGAAGCTAGACACCATGTTTCTCTCTCCCCCCCCCAATTTCAGCTGAATGTAGCCACATAAATAAAGTCAGCTGTACTATTATTTTCATAATTGTATACACAGGCACTCATGTTGTTTTTGTTTTTTGGGGGGGCATCACTGCCCTCTGGTGGTCGTGGGAGCCACCCAGGAGTGCTCCTGAGAGCCACCACTGGATTTGAACTGCCAAGCCCACGGGCCACAGTCACGCACTCAACCACTTACGCCACCGGGGCTCAGCCACTCATGTTGTTTTAAGTTACAATTTGGGGGTAATATATAAGCCACATTAAGTGGCTATAGCATATGCAAGTTAACCAGTTACAGATTTTTTCAGTGAGACCCAACTCAGCCATGAACAAGCCCATCTTAACCCTTTGTAATAATCAGACAGCTCCTGCCACATACCCATATGCCATCCTGCTGAGGGAATGAAGAAATATGGAAAGAGTGGTAGAGTAGGAAAAAGAATCTTCTTCCTAACATGTCACATCCAATCTCTGGAACCTGTGAATATGCTATGCTCCTTGGAAAAGGAAAATTAAAATTGTCGAGGGAGGTGAGGTTGCTAATCAATTGACCTTAAGATAAAGAGATTTTTTCCCAATGGAGCACACACACACAAGTCAAAATAAACCCCACTACCAACAAATATAATTGTTCCATAGAATTTCTGAAACCAGAAATTGTTACAGAAACAGACCACCTCATTTTATGCCCATGAAGCTGCTGGCGGATTTGAACTGCCAACTTTTCATTCATAGCTCAATGCTCAATTCCCGCCGTGGCACTCGGGCTCTTTCACAGTTGCAATGAACAGCCTGAAACCCACTGTCTTGGACTCAACTCGGACTCACAGCAAGCTAATATAAACTTTCCAAGGCTAGAAAGCTTTACGGGAGCAGATTGCCTCAGCTTTCGCCCTTGGAATGATTGCTGGGTTTGGACCTCTGTCTAACTTTGATAGCAACAGAAGAATTTTTAAATGTAGAATAAGCTGGCCGAAAATTCAGATCAGACTGACAAAATCTGAAAAGAACTCCTGCTGTTGAGAGCTTTGAAGCTAGAGAACGAGAACATAAGAAGGAATATGGGCTAACTAGATAGGCAGTAGGTTTGGTTGGATTTTAGAAGTGCAAGAAGTGAATACTTCCCTAGGGCCCCTAGAGAGGAACATAGGCCTGCCAATACCTTGATTTTAGCATAATGAGATCTATTTCAGATTTTTGAACTATAGAACTGTAACACAATACAGTTACGCTATTTTAAGACACTCAGTTTGTGGTAATTTTTTTTTTTTTTACAAAGCGTCTATAAATGGAATCGCTGTTGTTGTCATCTAGTTGGCATATGGTGACCCAAGGTACACCAGAGTGAAATGCTACCTAGTGTGTTAAGGTCTGCAATCCAAAGGCATTTGGTCTGTAGAAGGCTGTGTGGTCTGTAGTCAGAGTCCCAAATACATCCTAAATCCTAAAATTGTCCAAACACCATAGTGAGTACTTCATCCCCACACTCTGATCACTGAACTGCCCAGGTGACCAGGACAATTCCAGTGAAGCAGGAGAGGCAGTGACAATGATCAATCTCCCTGATAAAGATGAGAAGGCAGGAAAAGGGAGTTTGCTCCTGGGTAAGACAGGTAATCAACTGGAGGAAACACATGAAGGACTCGGGAGCTTGGCCTAGGGGTGCTTTCAGAACTAAGGCATGTGAAGACAGGACAATTGTCATTTTTGTCCTCCCCCATTCTTGCCTGTGGGATCAATAAAATTCCTCCAGACTGTTGTTTCGATAACCTTGTATCAGTAATCCTTGTACATGCAACATAGCTGTGTAAGGAAGGAAGCCTCCTGATTTTGTGAAAATAGTGTTGGTCTTCTTCTCTTCTTGGGCAGACATAGCTTTGAGGACAGCTCCATTCATTTCCCACCTCTCTTTTTTCTCCTCTTTGCTATACATGCCAAATAAAATTTGCTTTTCTCATTGTTATACCTTGGTGCTAACTTTCCCCTAGGATACGAGTCATGTGCCTTCTTCACGGTTGCTGGTCGTCCGTTGTTTCATTTGCTGTGTTGTTTGTGTGCCTTTCAATAGGAAACTTCGTCTTCCAGCACTGTATGAGACAAAATGAGACCATGACCCACCGCATTTTCCTCTTCAAGCACCAACCCAATCCACACTGGCCGGACTTCCGAGGTCAGGCAAGATCGGGCACGGTCTGTTTTAGGGTAGGAAGAAACTCCAAAAAGCAAATACAATTTAGGAGAACATGTAAGTCTTAAGCAGGACAAAGATAAAATCAAGCCACACCATTCAGATGAGGGAGACTATTCGCATGAAGTCATAATGCCCTCCAAGGGCTTGCAGGGATTCTGAGACTTAAAAAGGTCATGGAACGGCAAAGAAAACTGTCACGAAAGCTTGATTGGTGACAGATCAATACAGCACAGTCACCGATGGGACTGTAAAAGGAGAACTAGAATCATGACAGGGACATATGCATTATGTCGGAAGCGCTTACGCAATTGGATGGAGGCAGTCAAGATGAGACTTCTGACTGAGTGACTCAAGTAAGGACACACCCAGGCAAGCCCTTAAGGCTGGGGAGATCATCCACTTTCCACTTCCGCCTACCAAGACTGTTCCCATCCCAGGAGGATGGTCAGGAGCTTCGTCTGCAGATCGTGAGGTGCCGTCTAATTGGTTCTGAGCCACAGCAACCCTGTGCACAGCAGAAAGAAACCTTGTCCCGTCCTGCGACATGCTCACAATGGTTCATGTGCCGGAGCCCGTGATTGCAGCCCCTGTGTCGGTCCATCTCTTTGAGGCTTCTCCTCTTTTTCACTGCCCACTACTTTACCACACATGCTGTCCTTCTCCAGGGACTGATCTCTCCTGACCACATGTTCCAAGTGTGCGAGACGACGTTCTGCCATCCTTGCTTGTAAAGAGCACGCTGGCCCTGCTTCTAGGACAGATCCGTTTGTCCTTTCAGCAGCCCACAGTACTTACCTTTAAGGAGTATGCTGGCCTTACTTATTCCAAGATGGACTTGTTTGTTTTTTGGGCAGACTTTTGATATTCTTCTTCAGTACTACAATGAAAATGCATGGATTCTTCTTTGATCTTCTTCATTCAGTGCTCTAATTTTCACATTCGTGTGAGGCAATTGAAAATCCACACGAGGATTCTGCAAATGGATTTTAGTCTTTCCGTAGCCTTCTGCAAATGAGGTGCACAAAACTGAAGTTCTAATGAAGTTCTGGGTGATGTGGTCTTAGAATCCATAGGATTCTCATTGACTAATTAAAGACAGTATATTAATAGGTCTTTCTTCCTAGTTCTTACTCTGGAAATTCCTCTGAAAACCATGGGTGATCCTGATGGTAT